>JAWQFJ010001531.1:85992-110992 GCA_034096865.1 Theodoxus fluviatilis | reverse complement strand
CCACAGTACCTTGCCTCGTGCAGTGGTGAGTCTGTGAAAAAAATTTCCTGCTCTCTGTAAAGCCCAATCTACATCGCCATCTCTCTCTCTCGCTCATCGAAGATGCCTGGACGGAATTCTTAGTCGGCGCTTGCAGAGCCGCATGAGTAAGTCGCTCAGCAATTGGACGTGGTTTTTTATATAGAAGACGCTAGCCCCCTGTGAGTTGGGGGGTGAGAATAGACCCACCGCGTCTCCCTACACGATTTGTAAGAGGCGAATAACTAGGGACTTCATGACTTGATTTGCGTTTACTCTAAACTGTTCTCGCTATTATCTGCATAATGGCCTTACATATAGCCTACAAAGTCTGATGTGCCGTAAAACTCAATCCATCCGTCCATTGGATGACGCTAGCGACTCAACGCAAAATAAGGACAGTTTCTATTCCATCCACTCGCGACTGTACAGTTTGGTAGCACCGCTCTCTGCACGTGTGGAGAGCGTCGGTGTGGAACGACCGGAGCTGCCTGGTTTGTCTGGGCTCTGCCGCACAACCCAACAGCGGATGCTGGTTACACGCCATTCCCGCCACATCTCTCGGCACCCTCCTAGACGACGAGACGCTCAGGATTGCTGTCTCTCTCCGCCTCGGCCAGCAGATGTGCCAGAGCCATCCCTGTCGATGCGGCAAGACGGTCGACACCTACGGCTTGCACCCGCTTTCATGCCGCTACAGTGCCGGGAGATTCCCACGCCACGCCGCTCTCAACGACGTCATCAAACGGTCGCTCGACTCCGCAGGCCTGTATTCCGTTATGGAACCGGTTGGTCTTGACAGAGGAGATGGGCGACGCCCCGACGGCATGACGGTATTCCCATTCAAGAACGGCAAGTCACTTGTTTGGGACGCCACCTGCTCTGATTCTTTTGCGCCGTCTTCAATGACAGACTCTGCCATCGACCCAGGGCACCCCTGCCGGACCGCCGAAGGTTCGAAAAGGAGGAATTAAGTACGCCTCTATCTCGAAACGGTACCACTTCGTCCCGTTCGCTGTTGAAACGACCGGAGTCGTCGGACCGGCAGCAACGGAACTTATCCGAGAGCTCGGCCAGCGGATTGCACTGTCGACAGATGACCCGCGCCAGACACAGTTCCTGTTCCAGAGAATCTCGCTGGCAATCGCGAGGGGCAACGCGTTCGCGATCATGTCGTCGGCCAAGCGTGAGGCTTCCCGTGACCCAAAGCCGAGATGTTACCGGGGAGCGATCGTGCACAAGTCGTCAGACGCTGGATTCACCAGCAGCTGAGAATCCATCCGCTCCAGCCCCGTCACAGGTCAACCGTCACCCAGCCGCCGCCAGACACAACAAACCCGGCGACATCTCGGGCCACGCGGGCAGCACGAGGACTCGCAGCAGGTCATCAACAAGGCAGAACCAGCACGAGCAAGCAGCACGGGTGCGAAGAAAGTAACCGACAGTTCTGTCTCGAGAATAACTCGATCAGCCTCTAAATTCGTGCGCGTTTAAGTCGCAAGACTGGATGTTAGTCTTGATCCTGTTCATGTACATACATTTGCGTCCTTTTTTCATGTGTGGCGTCCTTGTAAACAGTGAATAAAGATCTGGTGCCGCGCCCCCACAAAAAGTTCAGCGGGCTTTATTGTGGCACGCGCCTGCCATTGCTGTTTCCCGTCGCGTGGGTGGTGGAGTTGTATCATCGCCCAAGGTGCTTTGTAAATGACTTTGCGTCTTCCCAGCCAGGAGTGAAAATAGGCGTCCGTGAAGGTGGTATTGCCACGCTGTAGTGCGATGAAACACTGATGCAGCCGTGAGCCAACACCGAGTTAGAATACTGCTAAGGGAGTGGACCTGGTACTGCACTTGACCTCATGTATCTTAATATGTCTGACTCTAACTTTGTTGACCGGTGCCGATAAAAAAACAAAACAATTAGTGGACCTGTGATCATGGATATAAAGTTCGAAGCTGTGTATAGGACCCAGATATGGTTGATGTTTCACTACATAAAACCAGTACCTTTGACTTTACGCTGTGGTGGGGACAAATAATGCCTTGCAACGGCGACTCCTTCTCTGTATGTTCAGAAACGACGTATACTTCGGCAGTTAGGGTCACAAGTCTGAACCTCTGCAGGCTCTTGACACTTGCAAGGTTGTGGAACTCATTGGCTTTTACTGGCGTTAGCCCATGAAATTCCCTCTGTGGCCACTGAATATGCAATGTGCGTGCAGATGAGTATTCCGTTCACAGTTACACCACACACTACACGAATTCGTCTGTATGAAAAGCAGAATCAGGACAATAATGGGATGCACGGTCTTTCTGTAGACGTAAAAAACTTTTATTTATATGTAGATACAAAATCTGACTTTAATGAAGTATTTGCACTGATGTTCAGCTCTCTGAGTCGAGTAAAATCTCTAAATTGTCAGTGCAACTCGTGCTGTATCTGCATGTAGCCTTTGACCGAGGTATCAGAGTACTCAATATGCAATGACCGGTCACGTATACATGTATATACATGCACAGTTTTGTGCTGCTCCAATCGACAGTGTGTGTGTGTGTGTGTGTGTGTGTGTGTGTGTGTGTGTGTGTGTGTGTGTGTGTGTGCGAGCGTATGTGCGTTTTCTGTGGAGTGTTACTTGAACTCCACACATCTTTACTGTTCGAATCTAAGTGAGATTTTCAGGTTTACACATCAGTCCATACATGACCATTTCCCAAAGAGTTTTCACGTTGTCTACGTATTGTATTTACTGTATCGCTGTTTCTACCGTGTTTCCACTCTATTTTCCTCTATGGCTGTTCCCAAAGAGTTTTAACATTGTCTCCCTGTTGTTTCATTTCGAATATGGCTATTCCCACAGTATTTGCACTTAGTATACCTGTTCTTCCATTTCTTGTATGGCTGCTTCCAAAGTGTTTAAACTTTTACTACTTTTTCCCCCCTCCCAGAACGCCATGATGTTTTCGCTACCGGTGTTCTCCGACCAAATGATGTCTCGATTGCGGAGGCCAGAGCCACTCACCGACTACGACCTTCTTCTGGAAGAGTGCGCCGAGTTCGTCCTGGCCAACGGAGATATTCGCACCCGCGGGGAGTATGACCTGTTTGGGGCCATGCTGTGTCAAAGCTACCCTTGCATCGGGTCTTCCAAAGGCAGAGAACCTTGGGTGAGTGCAAGGAAGACATTTTTGTAACAAACGATTGGTGGCTAAGCAATTCTATGGCCCTTTTGAGGTGGCAGGTGGGTTGGGAGGGTAAGGGTAGCGATGGATGGGTGGAAGGGGGAGTAATTAAAGGGGAGGTTGAAAAGGAATTTGAGGGGGAAGGGGGATTTAAAGAGGATGTTTGGAGGGCGGGGGGTGAGGGGGTGGGAGGTGGGCTGAGTGAAAAATAAGGCGGGAGAAATGGGCGTTGGAAGTGGGGCCGTGGGTATGAAGGAGAGGACAGCAGATGGGGTGGAAGGAGAGAGTGGGAAGTGTGGAGAGAAAGGGAGAGAAGGGATGGGAGGTTGGGTAGAGTGAGATGGGGAAAACAAGGACGGGAAATTACAACACTGCATATGATACAAGAAATGCAAAAATGTTCACGAATGACAAAGACCTAGGGATCGAGCTGCAGCCTTGGTAAAATTCACTTTAACTCACACACGCGCGTCATAAATACACACAAGACATGCACTTGCACAAACGCACACATACACATGCGCGCGCGCGCACACGCATACACGTGTAACATACTGCCGGAGTCGCTTGACGCCCTCCATATCAGCTGGGACCCCTGGCTACTGTGTTCAGCAGGGCCTGCTCCAGTAGCTCAGTCAGGGGTGGCCGAAAGCAGCTGGACAGGGGCAGATCATCCCTTCCATCCGTGCGTTCAACCAAAACTGGGACTCAACCCATGCGGAACACATGCACGCTCTAGCGCGTGCGCACGCACACCGAGGCACTGAGGCTCAGAACCCGTTTCTCCCACTCACCTTTCACCACCACCCCACCTGCTCAAGATGGCACTTTGGTCGAATGAGGACTGCAGGACAGCGAAGATACTAATTCCCTCCCCCCCCCCCCCCCCCTCCTCTCTCTCTCCTCTCTCTCTCTCTCTCTCTCTCTCTCTCTCTCTCTCTCTCTCTCTCTCTCTCTCTCTCTCTCTCTCTCTCTCTGTGATCGTTGATTCATTTGCCTCCATGTCTATTAATACTTTGATCAATATGGAATGATCTGTTCGTGTTCCAGTCATATTTCACGCAGAAGCTGTCCAAGAAACTACGAAACTTCAGGTGGCGCTCGAAGAAAAGGGAGACAAACCCCAGCATGGACAGCCAGAGACCCACACCGCAGTGATCAACACCGACACTGGGGCCTGTTCAAGAGGCCTACCGGTACGGCTACCGGTACATACCGGTACGTACCGCGCCGGAGAGCCGTTGCGCCTGTATAGCCAAAATGGCTGCCTTCGGGGAAAGGAAGAAAGTCGTCATCACAAATATGCGCTGTGGCACGCATTTCGACCTGTGATTATTACCCAGCCTATGCGAGACGTTACAAGAAGTTAGGCTGATATTGTACTTTTCTTTTTTAAAAGAATAACTGCTCTGAAATAATTACTGGGCAAGATGTTAGCAAACATTTCCAAGGCAGATAGCGAAACAGTTTAAAGGGAAGCAACTCTTATATCTTACATTAGCCCTTTGTTTGTTGTGTAATCTCCCTTGAACTGAGCATCGAAATATTCTTGCTTACACCAAGTTAACACTGTCGTTTTGACATAAATTTCTTTTCGAGCGTTGCCGAGCATTCATGCACAGCTACAGCTTAACGTATTTCATCAGCTTCCACAAGGAACGAGCAGTCTGCAGCTGCTGGTTTACTCATTTGGTTGAGAAGCGCAATCCGCGGCGATGAGAAGGCATCGCGGAAGCCATCTTGGCTACCGTTGGGTCATAACGAGTCGTTCAAGAGGGCACACCTGGGGCGTGTTCAAGACACCTACGTACCGGTAGCATCTTGAACGACTTGGTACGGCTACCGGTACGTACCGCGCCGGAGAGCCGTTGCGCCCGCTGCGCCGTGTATAGCCAAAATGGCTGCCTTCGGGGAAAGGAAGAAAGTCATCATCACAAATATGCGCTGTGGCACGCATTTCGACCTGTGATTATTACCCAGCCTATGCGAGACGTTACAAGAAGGTAGGCTGATATTGTACTTTTCTTTTTTAAAAGAATAACTGCTCTGAAATAATTACCGGGCAAGATGTGAGCAAACATTTCAACGACAGAGCAAAACAATTTCAAGGGAAGCAACTCTTATTTCTTACATTTAGCCCTTGGTTTGTGGTGTTACCTCCCTTGAAGAGTGCATCGAACTATTCTTGCTTACACCAAGTCAGCACTGTCGTTTTGACATAAATTTCTATTCGAGCGATGTCGAGCATTCATGCACAGCTACAGCTTAACGTATTTCATCAGCTTCCACAAGGAACAAGCAGTCTGCAGCTGCTGGTTTACTCATTTGGTTGAGAAGCGCAATCCGCGGCGATGAGAAGGCATCTTGGAAGCCATCTTGGCTACCGTTGGGTCATAACGAGTCGTTCAAGAAGGCACACCGGTAGGTAGGCTACCGGTAGGCTACCGGTAGGTCGTCTTGAACACACGGCGGTTGCTCGGCTACCGGTAGGCTACCGGTAGGTTGTCTTGAACGCACGGCCGCACGCGTTCGTCTGAGCGCCATTGACGGACTCATGACGAGTACACACGGATGCGCGAATCTTTTTGAAGCTTCCTTGTGGTGAAATACTGCTGGTAATGTTTTGCACACAGCAAAACTGCAGAATGGAACTACACTGCTTTTGTCCAATTTCAAACAAAGTCCCGCCTGAACAGAGACACCGACACCATTTCAGTATTCACGGATTTGCCTATTTCTTCAGCCATCCTTCATTTAAAAAGTCCCTAGCTGTGACGATCCGAACATCAGCGTTTTGTCCATTCCAAAGTGCCTTCGATGGCGTTTGTATAAATGGACATGATGCTGCGGTGGGTGTTGTCTGGAATTTATTATGATACCCACTCTATATTTTAGCAAAATAGCTTTTATGTCTTTGTACTGCTTTTGTTTTGTGACAGACCCTGGGTTGCAGATGATGAAGGGGGCAAAGATCGATCTTTGGTGGGGGTGGTTATCCAATGCAGTAGAGAAAAAGTAAAGGGACACAACCGTGCTTAACTCCCTGTTTGAGACTGTTGTTTTTCGACACTGTCAACTTAAAAACTTTACTATGAATGAAAAAACAAACAGACCACTCTATCTTTTTAAAACATATTCAGAGTTTTGTGTGCTCTAGTTCAACGTAAACTCCATAATACATGTTTTCAGATTATGAAAGGAATGCCTTCCCATGTTATTGAATTTTATTTTAAACCACCATAATATTCATCATCATCGCCGCCGCCACCACCACCATTATCAGTATCATCCAGCTGAGGCTCATGCTTTTCTTTATTCAGTTATGGTGTGCTCTTCTTGCTCATCATGGACAGTTTTAACATGGGCTCTTAAGGGACAGAATGCAAGCAGTTGGTAACTGCAGCCTTTCCTCCAGTCATATGGACACTGTGCCACTGTACCACTACCAGTGGAGAAAGACATCAGTCCATCTGTGTGAGTGCGTGCATGCGCATGTCTGTGTGTGTGTGTGTGTATGTGTGTGTGTGTGTGTTTGAGAGAGAGAGAGAGAGAGAGAGAGAGAGAGAGAGAGAGAGAGAGAGAGAGAGAGAGACGGATGGATGGACGGACAGACGGACAGTTAGAGACAGAGAGAGAGAGAGACAGAGAGAGAGAGAGAGAGAGAGAGAGAGAGAGAGAGAGACAGACAGACAGACAGACAGACAGACAGACAGACAGACAGAGACAGACAGAGACAGATGCAGAGAGAGAGAGAGAGAGAGAGAGAGAGAGAGAGAGAGAGACTGCCTGTCTGCCTGCCTGCATCTGTGCGTGCATGAGTTTGTGTATGTGTTTGTGTGTGTGTGTGTATGTCTGTCTGCCCCTGGTCTGTTAGTCTGTTTTCAGTGGTCGCATCATATTTCTTGAAATATCCCGGAATTTATGATGGAAATATATCAAACTTCCTTTTCGATGTTTTAGGCAGAGAAGCTCCAGCACAATACTGAATTTCTCAAGAAAGATCTCAAACTGCAAAACCTCTCTGTTGCATAGAAATAGACTTTCCTTTACTTAATTTGTAAGGTGTCAGCTCCCACAGTGTAAACAGAACATACATTTATAAAAGAGCCAGTATGTCGATTCTAGAAAGCTTTGTACAAAGCATCTCACAGTAATTAAATAGAAAGCTGATTCATTCACAAAATGTTACTGTCCATTGAAGTGTATCTTAAGCTTTTCATTAATGTCAAAGCAAGCCATTTGCCTCTTGATTTGAAAAAAAATATTTTGTAGACTGAGTTTTCATCATATTATCTTGGTCTCAGACTTGCAATACAGTTATTCTGTTTAATATTTCCTCCCTATCTTGTAATTCCCATGTAACATACTTAATTTAAATTGCATGTGGCACGTTTGTTTGTATATTTGATTATTCTGAGCGTATGACTTGAAAAGTGTTTGGTAATTTGTTTTGTCAAAACATTTTCGATAGGAAAAATATGGGACCGTCTTCAATCTGTAAATAATTTGACTCATATTTCTCGGTACCTATAGTTTTAAAAACAACCTTTGCTTGTTTGTTGCATTGGAAGGGATTGTGCTGATGGAAGTTGCTTGACAAACAAATGATACGAGTGGCCTTATCCGGCAATGAGGTGTTTGCTTGAATTGCAAGGAACAGGTGTAGTATTCTTTGTAACCAAGGCTGAAATGCCGTAATAAATTTGCTTATTTCATCCTAAATAAAGCACCCTGAAGGGGAAAAAATGCCCTAAGCTTATACATTTTGTTCTTATGCACTTTACCAACTACCCCCTGGTTTGAGTTCTAGAATGCTTTCGTTCTTACATATAGGCCTATACATCCCATTTTGGAAACCAGTGGTTGATTGTGATCAGGGTTAGACAATATACAAGATACAAGATACTTTATTGTCCTCATTGATCACAAGGAAATTCGTTTTGTCGGTGGCAAAAACATAATACATACATACAAAAACAAAAACAGTTCAACATTAATTAACTCAATCATATCGCTCAAGTTATGGAGTCCATCAGAGGCAATTCAATTTAATAGAGAAACATTTTACACCAAAACAAGTAATCACAGAAGGAACAAAGACACAAGCATGCACATCAAACAATCATCGTCACGCAATAACACATACCCGATCTTCATCCATAACACATGTACAAGAACCCCCCCCCATCATGTTCATCATCCTGCATGCACATCAACAACCACACTCGCACAGCACACATAACACATACACGATCATCAACGCATAACGCATGCACCCCCCCCCCCCCCCCCCCCCACACACACACACACTCTCTCTCACATGTTAATCCTTGTTGTTACAGACATAGTTCACACCATTCATAGTCCTTTCCGTCACAGTTCACAGCACTACAAGTCCTCGTAGTCCCAGTTCACTTTACTCCAATCTCTCCGTCATATGTCACATCAATCCTGGTCACATAGTCACAACTCTCATCACTCATCCTCACAGTCACAGTTCACATCACCCACTCTTCAGTCACAGTTCGCGTCACTCCTGGTCCCACATTCACGTCAAGTCTCACAACAATCTTCATGCATACTACCCATTCACCGGGACTCGTTGAAGAGACGGATGGCTGTCAGGAGGAACGAATCCCTCATGCGGTTTGTTCTGGCAGGCCAGCACCTCAGGCGACGTGAGGATTCACGAGTGGGTTCGCATGACGCGAATGCCTGGTGCAGAGTGTGGCGGTCGTCAGATCGAATCTTGCCCATCTTCCTCAGGGCCACACTGGGGTAGCGATCACTGAGAGGCTGGAGGTCGGAGCCAGTGATGGCGCCGGCTTCCTCCATGACCTTCTCCAGCCTCTCCATGTCGCCCTTCCTCACACTGCTGTGGTAACACAGCTGGTTGAAGGAGACGACGCTCTCAATCGTCGCCTGGTAGAAGAGGTGGAGAATCTCAGGGTTGACGCGAAACTGCCGCAGCTTTCTCAAGAAGAAAAGCCTCTGGTTCGCCTGCTTGCACACGGCGTCCACGTTCGGTGACCAATCGAGCTGGTTATCGATGATAGTGCCCAGATATTTGTATGTATCAACCATCTCGACTGGTTCGCCCTTGATGACGATGGGATCGACCGTGGTCTTGTTGTCTCGTCGAAAGTCTATGATGAGCTCCTTGGTCTTGGTCACGTTCAGCTCCAGGAAGTTGTCGTCGCACCACTTCACCAGTTCCTCCACGGCATTTCTGTACGCCGATTCGTCCTTCATATTAATGTAACTCCCCATTCACTAGGCCTTCATTTCACATGTGGAGATGTCAGACTTTGCATGCTGACATGACATGACATGTATTGAAAAATGCAAGACTTGATTCGATATTTCCTGCAGGAAGATCCTTCTTCTCCCAAGTTACAGTTTGCAATAAAACACATGGAAAAAGATGACCCTACACAGCAGTCAAGTCCTCCCAAGCAGGGCCCAAAACATGGCACCTCCTTGGCTCACACTAATGCCAAGGTTTCATCCTTCTAGTTCCAATTAAATCGTCACTTTAGTCTCCCTGGAGACAGAGCATAGAGGCATCCCTTTGTGTGTTTGTCCATACAAAAATATGGATCATCCCACTCCTCCAGAGGCAGCCACGTTACCTCCCCTACCAGAGCACACTGACCACAGGCGAACATTCATCTGCACTGAGGAAATGGATCTTTCTGTCAAGACCGCGATTTGGCACAGTGGCTACGCTTAATTGGCGCTAATGTAAGACAGGCAACACTGAGGATACGTAGGCTGTTTACATAGAGCACCAGAGCTTTACTGCACGTGAAAGCTATTCACTGCTATTAATCTGTTAATCTGAAAAGCTTATTTACCATTCCTCTCTATTGACGTGTGTATTCAAGATGCGTGTGCAAGTAATCCATATTTACTTTTTTCCAAACTGTTCCCTCAACCTGTCAAGCAGTTTAGCTTTAAAAAGCTGTGAACATGAATGAATTGTACACACTGACAACCATGGACGAGAGCAGGCGTCACTCTTGGCTGCTGATGCAGTCAGTTGCGGAACATTCCTCTCCCAACTTGCCCCCAATTCAGTGCCTCAGTGCCTCGTCCATATTTCAATAGTGAAATCCTATCCAAGCAGAGTTGGAATAACATGGGGCTTGCCCGAAGTCTTTGGCCATTAGGCTTTGTCACTGGACTCTGTCATCTCGCTTCTCAGCTTGACACATTTCAGCTGACGAGCCCCCATGGGGTGGGGGTAGGAATAGACCCACAGTATCTCCATACCCAATTTGTAAATGGTGCACAGCAAAGGAAATCCAGACCCAACTTGCTCTTACCAGCTCAAATGATTTTGTCCTCTACAGCTTTACACAAGCTGCGAGGCTGTAAAGCCCTATTCATTCATTCTACTATGGCAAGTACAATACTCTGTAACTCACCCCAACTGGTCAAATTTAACAGACCTGTTACAATCACGAGAAATTGCTGCAAGACAGCACTTATAGCTGCGCACCATGACTGCATCATCAAACTGTGAAATTCAATACTCAAATATTATTGTGAAAATCTAAACTGACAGGCAAAGTTCCCAACTAATTCTCATGAAAACTGAACAGTCCTCTTCAGTTCTATGCCAATTACATATAGGGCATTGCATTTTGTCTACCCAATACATTTTCCTATACAACCTGCTTGAGGATAGCAATGAACACCACATTGTTATTTTCGTCATCCTCAGTCCACAGAATTGGCCGAGAAATCATTGCTTTCATCATCCGCAGTCCAAGGAATTGGCAGTTAGAGGAGTGCGTCACTGAGCATGCTAGCTTTCTGTGTGGTGGTGCATCTTCCAGGGGGTGCGTCACTGAGCATGCTAGCTTTCTGTGTGGTGGTGCGTCTTCCAGGGGGTGCGTCACTGAGCATGCTAGCTTTCTGTGTGGTGGTGCATCTTCCAGGGGGTGCGTCACTGAGCATGCTAGCTTTCTGTGTGGTGGTGCGTCTTCCAGGGGGTGCGTCACTGAGCATGCTAGCTTTCTGTGTGGTGGTGCGTCTTCCAGGGGGTGCGTCACTGAGCATGCTAGCTTTCTGTGTGGTGGTGCGTCTTCCAGGGGGTGCGTCACTGAGCATGCTAGCTTTCTGTGTGGTGGTGCGTCTTCCAGGGGGTGCGTCACTGAGCAAGCTAGCTTTCTGTGTGGTGGTGCGTCACTGAGCATGCTAGCTTTCTGTGTGGTGGTGCATCTTCCAGGGGGTGCGTCACTGAGCATGCTAGCTTTCTGTGTGGTGGTGCATCTTCCAGGGGGTGCGTCACTGAGCATGCTAGCTTTCTGTGTGGTGGTGCGTCTTTCAGGGGACTACAGCAAACACAACAAAAGCTGCAAGTTTCAAGTGCCTGCTATTTATTGCAATGGTTTTGGTTGCAGGCAAACAGCCCCATCCAAATCACTGAAATATACAAAGTTTCACAGGAAAACCCTAAACCAACTGAATAGTGGTGAAGAAGCCATGGTGGAATAAAAATGAACTGGCCGACTAACAGTTCAATATGATCTTTAAAATGCTGTCTCATAAAACTGACCCTCAACCAAGAGAGAAATCCATGCATCACAACACTGGGATTAAAACTTTGTCATTTTGATTCAGTGATCAATGAATTAAAAATCCTAAAACAGCTGTGAAACAAACACAACGACGCAAAAAAAGATCCACACCTCACCAAAACAGCAACTAAGCACACATACAAACTTAATTCATTGACATTTCGTTTATTTCCTAAATTCACACAGATATATGTTACACAGTCACATTAATGAGGTATAATGCCAAATATATCAATGATTATACAAGTAAGAGCCAAAGAATCATTATGCAACCAAAAGAAGTTGAGAGCAGCATCATTTCATTGTCACCCATCCAACCTTCCATACCAAAGCCAAGACAATGGCAAAAGGTTATGAATATTCACACCCCTGCTCAGCCACAACACGAGAAGTTTGCAGTGGGAGCCAAAAGCTGGGAAAGCGTCATTTCAACTCTCCGTCCTACAGAGTACATGAACCATTTCAATCTGTACAGCAACGATGGGATTTGAGTTGGATAGGGGCAACTCCGAGGCAAGCCCGAATGCTACTAATCTCTGGCCCATGTTCTCGGATGAGATGAAAGACCATGGCAACTACTGGGTCCGTATGTCTCTAATGTTGAGATGACTTGGACATGCAAATGAGCAAGATCAACGACCACAAACAACCAGCATCATTTGATAACACACACTTACATCCACACACATACATATCAAACATACACATTTGAATCAGGCATAATAATAATAATAACAATAATAGTAGTAGTCCATGTATTTCACTCGGGAGCCTGCATAACAGATCAATGACAAGAACAGGCCAAACTAGGTTCAAGTTCAAAACTACACAGAAACTTTCAGTCCTCTAGGATCCAGTTTCCAAACTTCAGTCTGCCCAAGACGTGGAGTATGAAGCTCTCTTCCTCTCTATTCCTGAGACACTACTGGATTGGGCAGTCCTGCCCACTGCTTGCAGATGGAACAGGGGATGGGCCTCCTGCTTCATAGAGGCGCAAGGTATCACAGCAGACCAACTCCTAGAAGCCACTGACAGTCACCGAGCGCTTGTCACGCTGGCGAGCACGCAGTCGACCTCTCTCCTTGCTGATCATGTTCTGGAAGACATGCAAGTGCAGTGTACAGCATACTAGTCTTCACACTCTGAAACAGTCTTCAAGAAGACAATGGCATGCATGCATATATCATGTCTTGTAGGTTAGAAATTATGACTACAAAATTCTGCAAAGAATGCCGACCTTCTTTTTCAACTTGGTTTCTGCCATTAGTCTCAATCTTTAAAAACAAAAGGTACCACTTCTTCCCCAAAAAAAAGTCTGGAATCAAGTACAAAAGGCTTGTTCAGAAGAACTCAGCGCTGCATGAGCGCTTCATGTTTGCAATTGAGCGCTTCATGCCACTCCTGAACGCCCCAGATTTTGTGCAGCGCTTCACTTGTTAAAGGGGAGGTAAATCTTCTGCGCCCCATGTTGTGTTGATAGACGCGAAGAAAGTATTTTCTTTGCCACAGGCAATCGTTTATGCACGTTTACATGTATTCTGCATGAATAAAGTCCACTACGGTGTCATCCTTACTTGCCATTACTTGCGCATACAGGGCGCTTGGGGCAAATAAAGCCCGTTCCAGTCCCAAAATGATGTTTCTGAGGGTTATTTTACGCGTCGACGGCCAGTGCGGGATCGAAGACGCCATTTTGAAATGATGCACAATCATCCTGCTGCACGTCGGATTGGTGATTCACAGCGCTGCTCAGCGCTGAGTGAAGCACGCCCCAAATTGGCCGTTCAGGAGTGAATCACATGCAGCACTGAGTAAGCGCTTTGAAGCACTGCGCCTTCTGAACTCCCCTTAAGTGTACTTTCCCTGGAAGATGGGAAAACATCTTAGATGTTAGATCTGACTGGTTTGACCTCATTTGTGATCAAGGTTGATAAAGGCCATTATCACTTCTAAGTAGCCTGGGGTTGTGTCTGCAGGGTGAAAGCTTGCAAGTATCTATTTAGGACGACAAGCAAATTCCTCACTTACTCTTTGTGCCTTGCTCAGCTTCTCCATCTTGACTCCAGGAGGAAGCGGCTCCCCCAGGCCGAAGACACCACGAGCCAACTCGTTTTCCTGAGGGAAAAATCAAGCACAACAACCAATGATGGGACACTGATGCCTCTTGTAATGTCCTACTTACAGCCATATTTATTCATACACACCTGTCCTTGTATGAATATAATTACACAGGAACTGGCACCCCAAAGCAGCTCAACTTGACATGTTTCACTACATCCATACACAACTATGAACCTAGTATTTCCCCATATTAATGGAATGCCTACATACATACCAAAAGATCACACACACATACAATCTCTTTCACACACCCCCCCCCCCCCGAAAAAATAAAAAAGAAGAGGAAAAGAGCTTATTATGATCACACAGCTGAAATTTTTTACATTAACCAATGCCAAAGAAATATTAATAATCTTGTTGTGTTAAAAAAACACAGAAACACACATGTAAGCTTATGCAAAATGAATGAAAACAAACACACACTACACACAAATAGACACTGGAAATCCAATGACCTTGAGGTGGGTGTTGATGCCGGAGCCCAACACATCACAGAAGGTCTGGTAGAGCAGCCTTTGCACCCAGCTCTCCAGGAACATCACCTCTGTGCCAAACTTCACCTCGTTCTCCGGTGGAAAGCCTTCCTGAAGAGACGCCAACATTCCTTTTAACAGCAAATGAAGAATCAGCATTTCACCATTTGCAAGATTTGTCTTTCATTGCTCTTGCATCAAAACTGATTTTCTGTCATCACGAAAAGAGATATTGTCCATGGAACTAATCTGAGAAATGACTGTTTAAAAAGAGAGTCATACACAACCTTCTGCAGCTGTTATCATTCAGATACAAAATGCACGCACACACGCACACTAAAGATATTATCAGTCCTTTGCTATCAAATACTCATTTGAAATTTAATTTGGGGTCTTTCCCTCTGGTCATACTCAACCAATGCACACACACACACAACATGTACACACCTTGATGTAGTGAAGAATTTCTCTGAAGCTGGCTCGCTGTACCCGCCTGTCCTTCTTAGATCGATGTTTCTGGGAATCTGTTGCCAGTTTGTGCAGAAGCTCACACAGCTCAGCGTAGCTCTCACCCTCAAATGTCTGCAAAGGCATTTACACAGACCAGTTAACACCAGTGCACCTTTTGCCACTTTCCCCATCCACTCAGTTCCTTTCCTTAACTGGTATGTTGTCCTTTTGTTTATCTTGCTAAGCATTTTCAAATATTCATTTCCAGTAGAATCTCAACGCAATTCTAGTATGTCTTCACCTCACCTCACCCTGTGACCCCCTTTGAGGTATAGGCTGCCAATCAGCACCCTCCAGGCATCTCGGTTCTGGGCGAGTCTTTCCAGCTGCCCCCACGTCTTTCCCATCTGCTTCGCGTCTGCCTCCAGATCACGGCGCCAGGTGTTCCTAGGTCACCCTCTCTTCCTCTTCCCTTGTGGGTTCCACATGAGGGCTTGCCTGGTGATGTTGGAAGCAGGTCTGCGAAGGGTGTGGCCTATCCATCGCCAGCGTCTCTGAAGGATGTTTCCTCAACTGGCTGTTGCCTGGTTCTCAGCCACAGTTCTTCATTGCTGATTTTTTCTGGCCAGCGGATCTTGAGGATCTTCCTGAGGCAGGTGTTGATGAAGACCTGGATTTTTTTCCCCCCATGGTGGTGACGGTGGTTCACCAGGTCTCTGCTCCGTACAGCAAGATCGGCTTCACGATGGTATTGAAGACCCTGATCTTTGTAGTAGTACTTACTGCGCTGGATCCACAGATCTTCTTCAGCTGATGGAAGGCTGCTCTGGCTTTGCCAATACGGATTCTGACGTCTGCATCCGTTCCTCCCTGCTTGTCTACAATGCTTCTGAGATACGTGAAGCTGTCCACATCTTCCAGCGCATTGCCTTCAACTGTGATAGGTGTGTTGTTGGATGCATTTGTCTTGAAAACCTTGCTTTTGTCTCTGTTGATGTGGAGGCCCAGGCTTGCCGAGTTGTCCGCAACAATGCTGGTCTTTTCCTGCATCTGTTGTTGGGTATGAGAGAGTATATCTTGGCTTTCCTTTATAGCAAGACATGCTGAGCAAAGCCAATCACTCCTTTTGAAATGTATTCAGTGCTGCTTGCTGTCAGCAGATAGTCGGAGAAAGGTAAACTTGGGAGAAAGGATGGAGAGACACCTCATTCAGGCTTACCTCATCGCTGTTGTCCCGAGTCAGCTCGTAGACCAGGACTATGGCTTCACCTCCAGCAATGCGCAGGTCCACGCTGGGAGACATCAGGAGGTTGTTCAGCTTGTCCAGATACCTGCACACAAACTGGCACATGACTGCACTAGAACACAGGGAAATGAGAGCAAGGCGGAGACCAACAGACAGTACATGGACAGGTGGACAGAATGACAGATGGACAGGCTGACAGAAAGACAGATGGACAGGCTGACAGAAAGACAGATGGGCAAGCTGACAGAAAGACAGATGGGCAAGCTGACAGAAAGACAGATGGGCAGACTGACAGAAAGACAGATGGGCAGACTGACAGATGGGCAGGCTGACAGAAAGACAGATGGACAGGCTGACAGAAAGACAGATGGACAGGCTGACAGAAAGACAGATGGACAGGCTGACATAAAGACAGATGGGCAGACTGACAGAAAGACAGATGGGCAGACTGACAGAAAGACAGATGGGCAGACTGACAGAAAGACAGATGGGCAGACTGACAGAAAGACAGATGGGCAGACTGACAGAAAGACAGGTGGACAGGCTGACAGAATGACAGGTGGACAGGCTGACAGAAAGACAGATGGGCAGGCTGACAGAAAGACAGATGGGCAGGCTGACAGAAAGACAGATGAACAGGTTGACAGAAAGACAGATGGAAAGGCTGACAGAAAGACAGATGGACAGGCTGACAGAAAGACAGATGGGCAGACTGACAGAAGGACAGATGGACAGGCTGACAGAAATACAGATGGACAGGCTGACAGAAAGACAGATGGACAGACTGACAGAAAGACAGGTGGACAGGCTGACAGAAAGACAATTGGACAGGCTGACAGAAAGACAGATAGAAAGGCTGACAGAAAGACAGATGGACAGGCTGACAGAAAGGCAGATGGGCAGACTGACAGAAAGACAGATGGACAGGCTGACAGAAAGACAGATGGAAAGGCTGACAGAAAGACAGATGGTCAGGCTGACAAAAAGACAGGCTGACAGAAAGACAGATGAACAGGCTGACAGAATGACAGGTGGACAGACCGACAGAAAGACAGATGGGCAGGCTGACAGAAAGACAGATGGACAGACCGACAGAAAGACAGATGGACAGGCTGACAGAATGACAGATGGACAGACTGACAGAAAGGCAGATGGACAGACTGACAGAAAGACAGATGGAAAGGCTGACAGAAAGACAGATGGACAGGCTGACAGAATGACAGATGGACAGACTGACAGATGGACAGACTGACAGAAAGGCAGATGGACAGACTGACAAAAAGGCAGATGGGCAGACTGACAGAAAGACAGATGGACAGGCTGACAGAAATGCAGATGGACAGGCTGACAGAAAGACAGATGGACAGGCTGACAGAAAGACAGATGGACAGGCTGACAGAAAGACAGATGGACAGACCGACAGAAAGACAGATGGACAGGCTGACAGAATGACAGATGGACAGACTAACAGAAAGACAGATGGACAGGCTGACAGAAAGACAGATGGGCAGACTGACAGTAAGACAGATGGACAGGCTGACAGAAAGACAGATGGGCAGACCGACAGAAAGACAGATGGACAGGCTGACAGACTGACAGATGGACAGGCTGACAGAATGACAGATGGACAGACTGACAGAAAGACAGATGGGCAGGCTGACAGAAAGACAGATGGGCAGACCGACAGAAAGACAGATGGGCAGACTGACAGAAAGACAGATGGAAAGGTTGACAGAAAGACAGATGAACAGGCTGACAGAATGACAGATGGACAAGCTTGCAGTTGACGGCAAAGAACCTAAGAGCATGTCCATACATGCATCAAAATCTCAAATGTGCACACACACACACACACACACAAGGTGTGCATATTAATCTCATATATGTCACACTCATACACATACATGCACACACACCAGATGTGCATATTAATCTCACAATTATACATAAATCCACCCCCCTTCTCAATACTCATCTCTCAATTGATACTCAATTCTCAGTCAACCAAAGGTAACGAATCCAATCTCGGCATGCAGCCAAAAATAGTCAGTCCCAAACACCAGACATGGGACAAGGGAATTGTGAAAAATACTGAAACTGAAGGCGCGAAGCGCCGAACCAATGGCGCAAAGCGCCAAGCAAGCTAGGGGGGTCCGGGGGCATGCCCCCCCGGAAAATGTTTTTAATAGGGGAAGCCAAATGGTGCAATCTGATGCAATCTGAACAGGAAAATTAACTTTCTAGGCTGTTCACTGAAACAGCTACAGTACCAAAAAAAGTAAATTGTTTTAAGGTCTTAGGCTACCTTGAAAAATTATGATTTTCTCATAATTATGAGTTTTGAGAGGACCCCCAGTTTTAGACGCCACAAAGTCTCAGCTATGCATGGATGTAAACAATAAACTTGTCAAAGTGGCGGAAAATGATGAAAATTGTCATTTATTATGCATGGTATAAACATTTTTTGTGCTGTCAAATCAGCTGATGACCTAATTAATATTCACTAACTCATAACTTCCCTATTTTTCATCATAGAAACATAATTCTTTCACCAAATTGCTCCATTTTCATCACAGTTTTATGTTTGAAACGATCCCTATAGTTTTCTATGGATGAATTTCATTGGATGATCAGAGTATTATAATGAGCTGAAGGGTCTTATAAGCCAATCAGCGCACAGTTAACAGTGACATTTGGCTGGTGTCAACTTCCGCTTTTCGCGCGCTGTGTGAACGCTGCAACTGCCGAGTCTATTTGAACACAGAGTGCAAGATGACGATTAAGAGGAAGTTTGTGAGTGTGCTGAGAAGAAAGAGGCGATTCATGAGGAATCAGTTCGTAGGGAAAGACTGTGGTGGTGAGAGGAAGTTATCCGAGATGGGGTGAGGCGGAGTCCAAGCTGGAGCAGGCTTGCCAAGTATCGGTGGCGAGTCTGCGCAGGGTAGTGACACTGACGCTACTGACAGGGCTGGGCATAGTGACAACAATATTGCCGAGGCAAATAGCAACAATAAAGTTTGCGAGAGTGCATCTGCTCAGAAACTTGCCTCTTGTGAAGATGCAGCAACCTCATTGTGTGATCGTGAGTATGGCTATGCATTCGTAGACTTGGACGTGTTTTCGTCCGTGAAGGAGTTGTTGTCATGTACAGAATGCCAGGGGAGGGAGTTGACTGTGGAGGAGAGGCTTCCAAGTCAGGACTTCGCAAGGGAGTTTATTGTGAAGTGTCAAGCGTGTGATGCCATCCAGATGATCTCAACATCAAAGAAGGCAAAGCACAGTCATGATGTAAACAAGAGAGCGATCTATGCTTTCAGACAGATTGGGTGTGGACTGAGAAAGATAAAAACTTTCTCAGCATTTATGAACATGCCAATGCAGCATACAGGAATCAAGTGAATGCTCGGAAAGTATCAGCTTCTGCACTTTGTCAGCGTAGTATGGCTGAAGCTGCCAAAGAAATTCATTTGTCTGCTGACACTGAGCAACATGTTTTCAAAGATCCTCTATATAGGGTCTTTGATGTTGTGGAGACTGCAGTGTCTGTGGATGGTACATGGCAGCGGAGGGGACACTCCTCCCTAAATGGTGTGGTTTGTGCCATCCACATGCCAGAAGAGACAAATGCTGTAGGGAAAGTTCTTGACTTTGCAGTTCTGACAGTAAAGAAAGAGTAGAGGTGTCTAGAAGGCAAGCAGCAGCCTCAGGGAAGCAAAGACGGAAAGTCCTACATGCACGAAGAAAGGGAAAAGAGGATTGGTACAGGGGAAAAGAGGGGGGTGATCACTACCAAAAGGGTGCATTTCATTGTGCATGAGGTGTACAGCAAAGTGCTGGTGTGTGGGACTCCAGAAAACTTGAAAATTGCCATGTAGCCCCATATCAGAAGGTGGGACTGGTAACTATTTCCTTTATTTGCGTTTTTCTCAAAACTGTTTTTTAAAACTTGTGTCAACTGCCCTGACTACATATTTACATATAGCAAGTAGAAACTTTCCACACTTGCTATATTCAGTTTGTATTATGCAACTAACCAGTCTCAAAGAGATCTGGTGATGCATAGATTAGTTTTTTGATGGTTTTTGTGTTCTAATTACGGCGGAAAAACAGTACTAAAAGCACAAACATATAGTGAATTTCTTATTTATCAAACAACTTAGAATTTTAGGTTGATTGCATATGCTTTTGCAGTCCAAATGAAATGGTGCACATTTCATTGTTCAGTGTTGGATAGAATTAGAGATATCATTGTTACAAGTTGGGTTGTTTTCACTGGCGGCCATCTTGTTTTTTCTGTAACCATGGCAACCAGAAAAAATCTGTTTGTATTTCTTTCTTGGCTAATGTTAATATAATACTATCATATAAAAAGATGTGAAATATATGCTAACACAACACATTTTCCCTTGAGACTAGCCTAAGACCTTAAGTACTCACCCAAAATCATGTCCGTTTTAGATTGATCTCTGCCATCAATAGTTGTGTGTTGGGTGTGCAAATACCAAAATATTGTACATAGTTGTGACTTTATTCTTCATTTCATTGATACTCTGGGAAGTTTGCTGAAGAAATCTCTCAGGTCACCACTGGAAACCTGCCTTTTCTTTGCTGGGGCCGGCACCACATTAGCTTCACTCACGGGCACAGATGACGATCTTTTGTTGATGGGAGTCTGCACCACTTTCATGGCGGAAGAAGAGGCCACCTTGGGAACACAAAACCCCGGAGACACACCATTAGCAGTGACTGGAGGTACAGTTTCCCGTCTTGAAGCACTGACCACAGCTGATGTGGAGGGTGTGGGAGTCTGCAGCTTATTTATAGAAGAAGAGGCTACCTTGCGGCTCCATGATTTCCGAGCAAAAGCAATGTGGGATGGTCTACGACTTCGGCCATCAACTGGAACCGTAGCATGATGAGGTACAACACGGGTTGATCTCCAGTGGCTGCCGAATCTTTGGGTCCACTGACGGCATTGTTCGATGCAAATCCAATTTCAGTGCGTGTTTGTAGGTGGTGAGATGCTTTACCAACGCAGACTTTCCATTTGTCCCGTAATTGATGATTCCTTTCTCGCACCACTTGCAAATGGCTTCTCCAGGCACGTCGATTTTTGCGATGGAAATGCCGATCAACTGGGATCTCTCCTTGCCCTTGTATTTCACTACAACTCTCTCCGACAGCCATTGCGCTTTCCATTTGTTTTTCACACTGTCAACCTTGTCGATGTTCGCGGACTCAACACTTTCATTTTCCGTCAACACTCGATAGGAGTAAATCGCCATTTTGACTGCTTCGACTTCACAACTGCACAAGCGCTCGGAGAATCCGAAAACGAGTATTTCAGCTTCGGCAAAGATCGCCAATGATCATGACCAATCAAAACGAGCGCAAAGTTTGGATAATTGACGTCGCAGTACTTCGTGAAACATGACGGAACGACCCGACAACCGAACTAGCGAAGGCGGCAAAGTTCACCCTACCCCCGCCCCCCCCCCCCCCCCAATTTTCTCTTCGGATTTGCGTCGATCTCAGAAATGACCCATCGACTTTAAAAAAATACGGAAATCAGTATAAATACGGATCAGTCCCATGTCTGAAACACACACTTCACTCAACAGTCAACATACTGCCAGCCATCTAGCCTCCAGTCTTATCACAACAGTCAACATACGGCCAGCCATCTAGCCTCCAGTCTTATCACAACAGGTCCAGAAGCATCTCCACAAGCAGCTCTGCAGGCACTCACTTGTCACGCCACTGCTGCAGCAGGTGGTTGGGTGCCAGGGTGAGCAGCAGACACCAGCTCTCCAAAGCCTGGGCCACCAGACTGCATGTCTCGGGGCACTGGGTTGGCGGCGTGCCTCCCACAGTGGGCAGGGAACTCTTGAACACCTCAGACAGCGTCTTCAGTGCGGAGCCCACCTCCTGTGCACAGGATGGAGAGAAGTTCATGATGACTTCCGCAACAGCAGCATGGTAATCGATTGCTTTTCTGTCAGTGACTTCGTAGTCCCACCTCCGTCACCTTTACCTATTGCTAAGGAATAGAAAAAGTTGGTCGTTTGGGTTAATTGAGGTTAGCCCTTCAAATTTGTTTCCCTGCACCACTGTTTCTAGAAGACAATTGGAGTTAACATTAGATCGTATTGCACACAACGTAAAGCTGTTTTCACAGTAACTAACTATAAAGGATTGGAACAAGTGAGTGCCTGCAAAAGAGTTTGATAAAGAGTACTGTTATTGCTCAGATCCATTTACAACACTCATATATGATGGCATATCTGATGTGAAAATCTACCCTCCCAACCAACCGATATTCACTACTGCGATTAACAAAGCAGATGTGTTAATAGCCATGGAACACTTTCGTATTGTCCCATAATGCTTTTGCATTATTTTATGCACACATTGTAAGAGAATTATCAAAATAAAGTGCTTCAAACATCTAGAGAGCCAAAACCCCCCAAAACCTGTCCATTTTCAACTCGGCATGAGATTGAAGAATCAACTCCCCATACCATCTACTTTTCTTTCTTTCCTTCCTATCTAGCATGTATGCCATTCTCAGCATACATGTCATCCTCCTTACAGTGAGGAAGTTAAAGCTTTATTGCTATAGGACTACCATACTACACACCTATGTACTACACACCTATGTACACTACACACCTAAAGGTGGGTTTACACTTTGCCGCCACGCGTCCATGTTGCCACTTTCCGCTGTTCAGCGGCTGAAGGAGGTCCAAACTGGGCCTTGGGTGCGAAAGGGAGCAGCGTGTCAGCCGCTATAAATATGCAAATGATGTCCCTGCCACATGGCCTTGCCTGGAGATAACATTTCTCTCATTTAGTGCTCAGCGCTCCTCATGGAAAGGGAGGCCAAGGAAGCAGCGCTAGCGCTGTGGGCGTACAGTTTGCTGATATCAAAGATGTTTCAGAAAGTGCTTCTTTTGGAAAACTAAAAAAGGAACGGACACAAACATTTTTGTGCCATTTAGTTCTGGAACTCCGACTAGACGCTGAATACCACCAGAACTTTTTTCGAATGCCTAATTCTGAGCTGGAGGACAATATTTTGCATGTTGGAGGCCGACTGCAGCGGCCTTCAACTCATTGACTCCCCATCGCACTTGCCATGAATATCGCTATGGCACTGAGGCAACAGACATCAGACATCGCACACATCTTCAATGGTTACTTTTTTATGACAAAGATGATGTCCAAGTGTTTGCAGGTTATCCTGTCTAATGTAGAATTCATATTTGATTACTTTTCTCTAAAATAAAATGCAAAATGGTAAATAGTCTATGTTTGCTGCAATAGAATGGGGGGGAACAAACTCAAGTAAGTATAGGTGATGACACTGTTGTTTATCGTATGATATTCAGGTAAAGTTAAACATATTCACCCTACTTTGCTACTGCACATGCATTCTAGGGTGTTGCTGGTCGTGTTTCAGGCTTAAAACCGGATTACAATGGACCCTCTGAAAGTACCTTTCAACATATACACTTCTCTGAATTCAAGTTCAATTTAATACTCTAGAAGATTAGATGAAATATTTTTCTAACTGTATATGTACCATTTGGGGTGAAAAAAACAAATAACTTTACGAAAAATGGCTTGACGCTTTTGATCAGATAGAACTTCCCAAAATGCTCAGCGGCGCGGCAGAAAATTGCAGACTGCTTTGAAGTCCACAGGCACGGGCAGACTGAAACCGGATATCTTTCGACAGGGTGGCATCAAGGCAGCAAAGTGTAAACCCAGCATAAGTACTACACACCTGTGTTCAGCAAAGAGGCAAGAACGACAGCTCAGCACTTGTGCAGCACAGCTGTTACCAGCAAGTGCCAAGCTGCCATGGAGACACAGTTTGCAATGACCTCAAGTGTCAGCCAAATGACACCCACTGTTAGTTGCATCTATCCGTTTTCATCTCATCCACAGCCGGAACTGGAGTGTTGGAATACATGACCAAACGAAGGATAGAATTACAGAATAATGGATGGATGAATGCATGAATGAATGAAAAAAGTTATACTTGGAAGGTTATTTTCCTAAACTCATTAAAAATTATTAACACATATGCACACATACTTCCCAAGTTCACAACACAAACACAAGCTATCTCATGTCCAATACCAAGCCAAACTGCAAGCAGTTGTTTAAGCTCAGCATGGGATATTTTGATGTTGTCCACAAGCGAAACCGTGATGTCATGGAAGTACACCAGGCATTAATATGGACACTAATCAAGTGCGTTTCAGATCCCAGTTATGTTGGTTGAAATTGACCAATAGGCTTCTTCCTCACTCCTTCAAACTAGATATAGGAGAAATGGGCTCCAACGCACAACAGTGATCGTGTCTGTCATTAATCCCCGAGCTGACGAGAGACTTCAGCACTTTACAGGTCTTTCACTTTGCTAATCCAGACTGGACCGGCAGAGGCCGTTCTTCAATTTGAAGGAGCACAGGTCCTATCTATCTTGACATTCAGATGTCAACACCAGTAGTCTTCTTCTACAACAAGTCTTTTCATTCAGCATGGTTCTAAGAACATCCTCTGTCAAAATCAAAACGGCAGGTTTCATGATATTGCACCCAATAATTCATAAAAAATAAAGTCAACCAGGGGCCCAAAAACAGTTTGCACAAAGAGTTCAACTTTATTTCTACCTAAAACAATAACAAAATGTCATCCTTATTTCCAAAGTTATTGGATGTTCAAAGACGCTATATCCTGAAACCACAAAAAATGCTTTTACAACTTCAGTGCATCATAACTGCTACAAAATGTTGTTTGGAAGCAACCAATGACATTCATCTTTGACATACACTATGTACACCTTAAGAAAAGTAGTAAACTTGCTATAAAAGTGACAACATTGATCAGAATGATGGTTGACAGATAAATGACGC
>JAWQFJ010001531.1:0-85982 GCA_034096865.1 Theodoxus fluviatilis | reverse complement strand
GTACTCACCCAAAATCATGTCCGTTTTAGATTGATCTCTGCCATCAATAGTTGTGTGTTGGGTGTGCAAATACCAAAATATTGTACATAGTTGTGACTTTATTCTTCATTTCATTGATACTCTGGGAAGTTTGCTGAAGAAATCTCTCAGGTCACCACTGGAAACCTGCCTTTTCTTTGCTGGGGCCGGCACCACATTAGCTTCACTCACGGGCACAGATGACGATCTTTTGTTGATGGGAGTCTGCACCACTTTCATGGCGGAAGAAGAGGCCACCTTGGGAACACAAAACCCCGGAGACACACCATTAGCAGTGACTGGAGGTACAGTTTCCCGTCTTGAAGCACTGACCACAGCTGATGTGGAGGGTGTGGGAGTCTGCAGCTTATTTATAGAAGAAGAGGCTACCTTGCGGCTCCATGATTTCCGAGCAAAAGCAATGTGGGATGGTCTACGACTTCGGCCATCAACTGGAACCGTAGCATGATGAGGTACAACACGGGTTGATCTCCAGTGGCTGCCGAATCTTTGGGTCCACAGACGGCATTGTTCGATGCAAATCCAATTTCAGTGCGTGTTTGTTGGTGGTGAGATGCTTTACCAACGCAGACTTTCCATTTGTCCCGTAATTGATGATTCCTTTCTCGCACCACTTGCAAATGGCTTCTCCAGGCACGTCGATTTTTGCGATGGAATCGCCGATCAACTGGGATCTCTCCTTGCCCTTGTATTTCACTACAACTCTCTCCGACAGCCATTGCGCTTTCCATTTGTTTTTCACACTGTCAACCTTGTCGATGTTCGCGGACTCAACACTTTCATTTTCCGTCAACACTCGATAGGAGTAAATCGCCATTTTGACTGCTTCGACTTCACAACTGCACAAGCGCTCGGAGAATCCGAAAACGAGTATTTTCAGCTTCGGCAAAGATCGCCAATGATCATGACCAATCAAAACGAGCGCAAAGTTTGGATAAATGACGTCGCAGTACTTCGTGAAACATGACGGAACGACCCAACAACCGAACTTGCGAAGGCGCCAAAGTAGTTCACCCTAACCCCGCCCCCCCCCCCCCCCCAATTTTCTCTTCGGATTTGCGTCGATCTCAGAAATGACCCATCGACTTTAAAAAAATACGGAAATCAGTATAAATACGGATCAGTCCCATGTCTGAAACACACACTTCACTCAACAGTCAACATACTGCCAGCCATCTAGCCTCCAGTCTTATCACAACAGTCAACATACGGCCAGCCATCTAGCCTCCAGTCTTATCACAACAGGTCCAGAAGCATCTCCACAAGCAGCTCTGCAGGCACTCACTTGTCACGCCACTGCTGCAGCAGGTGGTTGGGTGCCAGGGTGAGCAGCAGACACCAGCTCTCCAAAGCCTGGGCCACCAGACTGCATGTCTCGGGGCACTGGGTTGGCGGCGTGCCTCCCACAGTGGGCAGGGAACTCTTGAACACCTCAGACAGCGTCTTCAGTGCGGAGCCCACCTCCTGTGCACAGGATGGAGAGAAGTTCATGATGACTTCCGCAACAGCAGCATGGTAATCGATTGCTTTTCTGTCAGTGACTTCGTAGTCCCACCTCCGTCACCTTTACCTATTGCTAAGGAATAGAAAAAGTTGGTCGTTTGGGTTAATTGAGGTTAGCCCTTCAAATTTGTTTCCCTGCACCACTGTTTCTAGAAGACAATTGGAGTTAACATTAGATCGTATTGCACATAACGTAAAGCTGTTTTCACAGTAACTAACTATAAAGGATTGGAACAAGTGAGTGCCTGCAAAAGAGTTTGATAAAGAGTACTGTTATTGCTCAGATCCATTTACAACACTCATATATGATGGCATATCTGATGTGAAAATCTACCCTCCCAACCAACCGATATTCACTACTGCGATTAACAAAGCAGATGTGTTAATAGCCATGGAACACTTTCGTATTGTCCCATAATGCTTTTGCATTATTTTATGCACACATTGTAAGAGAATTATCAAAATAAAGTGCTTCAAACATCTAGAGAGCCAAAACCCCCCAAAACCTGTCCATTTTCAACTCGGCATGAGATTGAAGAATCAACTCCCCATACCATCTACTTTTCTTTCTTTCCTTCCTATCTAGCATGTATGCCATTCTCAGCATACATGTCATCCTCCTTACAGTGAGGAAGTTAAAGCTTTATTGCTATAGGACTACCATACTACACACCTATGTACTACACACCTATGTACACTACACACCTAAAGGTGGGTTTACACTTTGCCGCCACGCGTCCATGTTGCCACTTTCCGCTGTTCAGCGGCTGAAGGAGGTCCAAACTGGGCCTTGGGTGCGAAAGGGAGCAGCGTGTCAGCCGCTATAAATATGCAAATGATGTCCCTGCCACATGGCCTTGCCTGGAGATAACATTTCTCTCATTTAGTGCTCAGCGCTCCTCATGGAAAGGGAGGCCAAGGAAGCAGCGCTAGCGCTGTGGGCGTACAGTTTGCTGATATCAAAGATGTTTCAGAAAGTGCTTCTTTTGGAAAACTAAAAAAGGAACGGACACAAACATTTTTGTGCCATTTAGTTCTGGAACTCCGACTAGACGCTGAATACCACCAGAACTTTTTTCGAATGCCTAATTCTGAGCTGGAGGACAATATTTTGCATGTTGGAGGCCGACTGCAGCGGCCTTCAACTCATTGACTCCCCATCGCACTTGCCATGAATATCGCTATGGCACTGAGGCAACAGACATCAGACATCGCACACATCTTCAATGGTTACTTTTTTATGACAAAGATGATGTCCAAGTGTTTGCAGGTTATCCTGTCTAATGTAGAATTCATATTTGATTACTTTTCTCTAAAATAAAATGCAAAATGGTAAATAGTCTATGTTTGCTGCAATAGAATGGGGGGGAACAAACTCAAGTAAGTATAGGTGATGACACTGTTGTTTATCGTATGATATTCAGGTAAAGTTAAACATATTCACCCTACTTTGCTACTGCACATGCATTCTAGGGTGTTGCTGGTCGTGTTTCAGGCTTAAAACCGGATTACAATGGACCCTCTGAAAGTACCTTTCAACATATACACTTCTCTGAATTCAAGTTCAATTTAATACTCTAGAAGATTAGATGAAATATTTTTCTAACTGTATATGTACCATTTGGGGTGAAAAAAACAAATAACTTTACGAAAAATGGCTTGACGCTTTTGATCAGATAGAACTTCCCAAAATGCTCAGCGGCGCGGCAGAAAATTGCAGACTGCTTTGAAGTCCACAGGCACGGGCAGACTGAAACCGGATATCTTTCGACAGGGTGGCATCAAGGCAGCAAAGTGTAAACCCAGCATAAGTACTACACACCTGTGTTCAGCAAAGAGGCAAGAACGACAGCTCAGCACTTGTGCAGCACAGCTGTTACCAGCAAGTGCCAAGCTGCCATGGAGACACAGTTTGCAATGACCTCAAGTGTCAGCCAAATGACACCCACTGTTAGTTGCATCTATCCGTTTTCATCTCATCCACAGCCGGAACTGGAGTGTTGGAATACATGACCAAACGAAGGATAGAATTACAGAATAATGGATGGATGAATGCATGAATGAATGAAAAAAGTTATACTTGGAAGGTTATTTTCCTAAACTCATTAAAAATTATTAACACATATGCACACATACTTCCCAAGTTCACAACACAAACACAAGCTATCTCATGTCCAATACCAAGCCAAACTGCAAGCAGTTGTTTAAGCTCAGCATGGGATATTTTGATGTTGTCCACAAGCGAAACCGTGATGTCATGGAAGTACACCAGGCATTAATATGGACACTAATCAAGTGCGTTTCAGATCCCAGTTATGTTGGTTGAAATTGACCAATAGGCTTCTTCCTCACTCCTTCAAACTAGATATAGGAGAAATGGGCTCCAACGCACAACAGTGATCGTGTCTGTCATTAATCCCCGAGCTGACGAGAGACTTCAGCACTTTACAGGTCTTTCACTTTGCTAATCCAGACTGGACCGGCAGAGGCCGTTCTTCAATTTGAAGGAGCACAGGTCCTATCTATCTTGACATTCAGATGTCAACACCAGTAGTCTTCTTCTACAACAAGTCTTTTCATTCAGCATGGTTCTAAGAACATCCTCTGTCAAAATCAAAACGGCAGGTTTCATGATATTGCACCCAATAATTCATAAAAAATAAAGTCAACCAGGGGCCCAAAAACAGTTTGCACAAAGAGTTCAACTTTATTTCTACCTAAAACAATAACAAAATGTCATCCTTATTTCCAAAGTTATTGGATGTTCAAAGACGCTATATCCTGAAACCACAAAAAATGCTTTTACAACTTCAGTGCATCATAACTGCTACAAAATGTTGTTTGGAAGCAACCAATGACATTCATCTTTGACATACACTATGTACACCTTAAGAAAAGTAGTAAACTTGCTATAAAAGTGACAACATTGATCAGAATGATGGTTGACAGATAAATGACGCTTATTTAGAATAATTTTGTCTTTACCGTTTCCTGTAGACCTCAGGAGTCATCACTAGATAAACAAATCATTCTAAAATTGAAAAACAAACATCTATAAATCATATCCACATAACAGACAGATATTTGACTTAACCACAGTGACATGGGCGGACTCAAACGACACCCCCCACCCCCCACCCCCAAATACAGTACTTTAGCATGAAATGCAAACACAATTATGAAAATCAACACCGAGAACTAGTAATTCGAAGGCGAAGTTTACACACATCAAAGAAGCTAAATATCGTGAAACCTGCCAAACCCAAAATGATTTCCATCAGCAAAGGCACAATTGCAGTCAGCATTTCTTCTGAGACAGGAAATCGAGCGAGGGAAATGACAAACATCAGGCCACTGCAGAGGTACCCTGGGACTCATTCTCGGGTGTCCTGCCTGCCACACGAGTCCTCCACTGGTGAAAATCCCTGAACTACGCTATGATGTTAACAAGAGCTGATATGATGATGATGACGATGATGATGATGATGATGATGATGCTGATGCTGAAGATGATGATGAAGATGAAGAAGCAGAAGAAGATGATGATACCCTCATCTTCCAAACCCGTATCAAATTGAAAGCCAGTAAGAGCTTGCCAGCATCACAGTGCACTCACCACTTCATCCTCATGCATCATGAAGTAGCAGAACGCCAGTGTCTTGCAATACTGAAAAAAGGGAAGACAGCAATGAGTCTCAAGAGGATATTGCAACTCTGTAAACAAATGCCAGTGTCAACAACTCGTCTTGTATGGTAATGCATGTCAAAAACCTAGGGTGCATTGCATACATGCAAGGCCTTGCGAAATATAGGCTGGTGTCAACATGTGTAAAAAATTTGCCTTCACATCTGCTTTCATCATGTTGACATGGCCTATTCCTCGCAAGATCTTGCAAGGTTCCTAGCGTAAGCAATGCCCACCAACTCATTTGCCATCCAGCTATTTTCTTTCTTCTCAGTATCTATGCTATCACAGATTAAACACATTTCTAGCACAAGTCTAACAAAACAAACTTTGACCTATCATGACCAAGAACTTATCATCAGTGTACCAGAAGCACAGATTGACTTATCTACAGAACAGCTGTTGATCATATATCCAAATATCAAAAACAAAAACATGCGTACAAAAATGTCTTTCATCACACACATTTACAACTGTAGATTTCAACCCTGGTGAACTTGATCAAGGACTGACACAAAGTCAAGGTGCCAGTGGTCTTAAAGCCTACAGCTGCGCTGCGCTCTCACATGAGTGGAATTTGAATCATGTCCCATGCAAAGTCCAACTGCAAACAGTTGTACAAGCTCCACATGGGATGCTTTGGTGTGGTCCACAAGCGAAACCATGATGTCACTGATGTACATCAGGCATTAATATGGACACTAATTCTGAGCATTTCCCTTCAAAACAACCATTTCAAGTCAGACAATGCTCCTGACAGCAATATTTATCAGGCTTGTTCACAATCTCTCTACATCATCTATGCATTTTAGGAAATTGGCACAGAAATCTTGAAATCTGAAGGAAAAGGTACTGGTTTTATGTAGCAATTCATCATTCATGAGTGGAGCTCATATTGCTTCACATTTTGCCTTTGATTGGTGGGTCATTTGATCATCATTTCCGACAATTATATCCTTGACAATTATACCCTATCCCTCGCAACTGCCAGACCTTGCCCTGTGGTTAAACTACACATAAATGCCGTAAAATGATAGACCCTGTCCTCATAAAAGTGGAACCTCCAACATACACCCTCTTGCATCATCAACTTTGTCATACAAAATTATTATGACAGACTCACATTAGTCAAAGACCTTTTCCCCCTGACTAGATCATATATAATTTCCAAAACATATTCAATGCGTTTGCAAGGTACAAAGTCCAACACTAAGTCCAGTGTCAAGTCCAGTCATTCTCACCTCTTCTCTGGCCTTGGGGGACGTGGAGTTGTCCAGCAGCATGGTGGTCATCAGCGCCAGCACTGACTCCAGGGGCTTGGCGATGTCATTGCCCAGCTGTGCCATCATGGTCGTCACGCACATTGCAGCCTGCGCCTGCTCATCCCCCTTGCCCCGTCGTATGCACTTCTCCAGCGCATCCAGCACAGTCTCCCTCCTGCAATGGTGCAAAACCAAGGGCTTGCACTCATCACCAGCACCAGCATGCCCTCTTCATCCCCTGCACCTCTCTAGTGCATGCAGCCCTGTCATATTCCTGTCAGACTTCAAGATCACTAACAAGCTTGAAACTGTGTGAAATTAAATGTTCCATCTCCTCTGTGTCAACTGACACAATCTCTCATGAAGTGCCCCATCACTATGATATTTGTGCAACCTGGACCATGTCTTACACTGAAGAGAACAAGTTATCTGATGGGAAGATGGTTCAAATAAGGTCAAGAGTACAGAGGTGCTGAGTATTGTGTGACACAAATATTTCAAAATAAACTTTCTGATACAGTAAATGAGTAATGATACACTCTTCATTTCCCATAAATATGATGCATTAGGTGATGTCTAAACTGTACAGAAAAGAAAAAACTGAATGTAATCTTTAGTTTATCTTTTGAGTTTTGTGGCTCTTTTTCTGAATGAGTGGTGATGTCAAGTTAAGATAAGACTCCAAACTGTCTTCTTCAAATACAACTAAACTATTCAACATAAAAACTTTATTGCAGCTTCAACATCCAATTATTAATGATATTTTTGCTCCTAGGTCAAGAAGAAATGAAATAAAACCATAATTGTTAGCCAAATTAGAGGTTAGCATTCGTCTTAACTTAACTTTACACCGCAGCGTCACACTTTCTCTCATTCAATCTTTCGCGCAAAACATGAAAAACATAAAAGTTGAAGAAGATTTATTAAGCATCAAACACATGTGCAGAAACATCGATCTTTTGTCAACAACATGAAACAAGTTTGGATTGTGTGAGTTGACAGTGTGAGGAGAAAGAGGCTCTGCTTGAGGTAGGGTAGTGAAATTGGCGTACTCAGCACCATAAATGAACTTTGCTCAAGCTAGTTCTCAAGGTCAATTACACTTGTATCACTGCTCATCAATTAATCTCCAATACACAATCCCATACCCCTATGATCTTTTTTATAAGGTGTGATTAATCTGTCAAACCATGCACTAGCTTAAATTTTATATATGGCTAAATGCATAAACCTGTGTCTGCTGAGGGTTGTTGCTTTTCATGGCAAATAAAACATTATGTATCCAACCTGTGCTTGAATTCTTGTTTTTGGTGCATGGAAGAATGAATGAAGATATAGTGGACATAATTTTGAGGTGTAAATTTACGTTTACAAAAAGTTGCAGTTAAAAAATCACTGCAACGGCCTGAAATCATGGCTGCCGAAAAACGACACTTGCTTGTCGACTGTGCTGAGAACTGCTGCAGGCAAAATCTGCTCAATAAAATACAAATTGAATCGGGTCATTGTGTACACAAGATATCATTGTACAAATTGATAGCAACCATTTGGAATTAGCGTTCTGAATCTCATGTGAAACTCTTCAGAAAGTCCGCGGTGTCGTACGTNNNCCTTGAAACTCTTCCTCCGATGATTCCTCCTCCAACATCTCTCGCATCCACTGATCTTCCGGCGCATCGATATCGTCGAATTCAGATTCAGAATCGGCATCAATATCGCTTCCTTCGCTATCATCTGATGCGAAATCGGCCATGACGCGAAAAAAATTTGAACATCAGTCGAAATCTCGACAAAAATCGGCACAACTCAGCTAAAACTTGTCCGATTTTGATCAAACTTCCACTAGCGTAGTGCGCGGCCTCTCTGCTTCCCAGCAGGCATTGCGATAAGTCGGCCACTACCGGTGCTATTTTTAGATCTTGACGTTAGCAACACGAGGGTACAATGAGCCGCGTGCGTCGCTCCCGCAGCGAAGGGGGGATGCAACGTGCGCGTTCCATCCGAAGCGAATGGGTTAATAGTATCTAATAATACCAAATTCAGAACTTTCACTTACACTTTGTTTATTACCTCAATTGTCCTTTTTTGTTGCTCACGTTTATGCATTTAGTCATATAAACAAAGTTGGCTCCAGAAACCTTTATCTGGCAAAGGATGCAGTGAATGAGGCTACACATTGGCAATCAAATAGCAAGGTAACGCACCTCTACAGCATGTCCTTCATCTGATCCGCTGGCTGCACTGACACCCTGGAGTCCCTTGATCTTCAGAGAGCAGATTCCCTCCCTTCCCATACCATGCCTCAAGGACTTCAATCTGACAACTCACCTGTCCAGCAGGAAATCTTTCAGGTACTTCAGCTGCAGGGCATTGTGGAGCTTGATGAGGTTGGCTTTTCTGGTCTGAGCACTGGGAGAGAAAATGCGACAATTCAGCCTTTCCAAATGAGCACTGAACAAACATGGTATTCTGGAGACTTGCATTCCATAATGGGGAAATTCCAATTGCCTAGTTTTCCACTTCATGCTTTTCTATTATTGTGAAAGTGATGCTAGATCTCCTATTGTTTACACACTTTTAACCAATGATGATATGAGTCATTCTTAGCTAGTGGAGACTCTCAGGAAACACCTCTTTCAAGCCCCCAAAACAAAATGTATGATAATTATTTTTACAAAATCAAATCATATTTGTGTTTTACTTATGTAAATGCATCAGGAAAAACGGTACCGTGGCAAAAAGTTTATTTTATGCATGTTTAATTTTAATTCAATCCCGAATTTTGTGCTGAAAATGGCGTCGGAAAACGGGAAAGCTGACACCATGCTTTTGCTTTGTCCCATGCAATAACTTTTAAGTTAGAGAAACCCAATTGATTGCATGTATGTGGTTGGCCATGGATTGAATAAAGGAGCTATACATTCAAAAGCTTTTAATTGCTTGCTTTTGGTCGTAAATTGGCGGTTTAAAATCGAGGGTTACTTGCGTACTCATGGTGTCACAAAATTCCGCTCTTCAACTTTAGGTCCAGCAGACGACAAAACTACACAATACACAGAATTCTGTTGGAATATGGAAAACATATGAAACACAAGCACGTTGTTATAAAGAAAAGGAGAAAGTAGATTGCAGGAGGCTTGTAATGTCTTGGTTTGAGTTTGGTGTCGCGTTCGTCACGCAGGTTCGCAAAGTTCGTTTTCAAAGGTTTAAAAAAAATGCTGCGACATCGCTACGACTGACTGGCCCAGAAACCTGTATTTTCATACTCTACACCAAACTTGATGACGTTTTATGCAAATTAGTCACGTGTGGCGCCTTTCTACAGCAAATTCAATGACGTGTCACACGTTGGCAATCCCACGTGCGCAGGTTACCACGTGTTTCACTTTGTACTGTTCTGGTTGAAAATCGCTCGATTTCGGACTTCTTTCGTTTGCAAAGTGTGCGCAGTTTCTAAAGCTATATAGTATTGAATACAATGCTCAGTTTTGACTGAGCAGCGATAGATTTAGAAACTTAGTTGATTTGCTACCAGAAAATTTCCATCGCGTGTCGATTTTTTGGGTGTCGTGTGTGTTGCTGGTAACCGGGAAACCAAGTGATCTGCGTTGCTTTTGTAGAAAACGTCTTGTTTCTTTCCGTCATGTATGTTTTGTCGATCAAACTAACTATTGCTGGAGTACTGAGTAGTGATTTCTCTTTTAAATTCTCAAGGAACTTTGAAGCATGGGATCGGGTTTCTTGCATCACGCGTGTCACCATTTTGTGTCGCGCATCGCGCAGGTTACCATTTTCATACATTTGAATAGCCAATTTTCATCAAATAATTAGTGTTACTATGTGATCCTTGAAATATTTCAAGTGTCTGTATGTGAAAATCATGTGGCTTTAGTATGACTGTGATTGTACAAAAATCTGGACTGAAGGGGAAAAAATAAGTGGGATGGTAACCTGCACATGGCGTCACACATTTGTTTGCCTCATTCCCCTTACCAGTTGCACTTATTATCTATAAAAATCATTCACACTGATGGATAAATGAGTACTCCAATCATATTAATAGTTTTTTTGGGGGAAAAAAGATTTCTAGTTATTAATTTCTTGCATTGGTGTCACAACATCATGCAGGTTACCCGTGCAGGGACCACCCACAATTATTTTTTTGGGGTCTAAAGTATTATAGACACTGATTCACTGCTTACATATTCAGATAGTCGATACACATCTCTTCAAAATGGCACAAGTTGTTGGACCCTTCTGGTAAGTTTGTTATTTGAATCAAATTCCTGTATTTGGTCTCCACTAGCTAAGAATGACTCATATAGCTTCACTTATGCACCGATTAACTAAATCTTTGACCATTTCACTCTCTTGCAACTTAACACTTCACATTTAGTCTAACCATGGCATTCAGTTTTCTGCTTTCAACAAAATGAAGTATGATGGCGAGGCACCCAGTTTACTATTGTGAGAGGTTGTTACGGTGCCTATGCAAGAACAACAAAAAGGCCAGGAGAGCTATGGCACACAGCTTGAAAAAGGCTGAGGTAGTTGAGAGAGGACATGGAGAGTTTCTTGTGTTGACTTCCAAACCTGTGAGACAGCCAAGGAGGCAGACAGAGGGATGCCTACCTCTTGTGGCTCAGGTTGTCTATGCACTCCTTCAGCTGATCCTCCAGCAGCTCCTGTGCACTCGTGTCTTCTGCTTCCCCAGACCCCACTGTCATACACACAGTCTCAATGACAGGCTAAGACAGAATTACTTCCTAGTCTAAAGTATACTTCTCAGTCTGACATTCTTCTTTAGGCTCAAAGAAAAATAGTTATGGTTACTGTAACATGGCCAGGAAAATAAAGTTGGTAGGTCTGCCCAAACTTTAATGCACTTTAAATAGATAAGGCCAGATTGAACACAGATCACTATTTTTCATCACTTTTTTTTCACAATTGAAAAAACAAATTAGGGTCAGCAGATAACATAGGGTCAGTTGGGTTACTGTAACCACAACTATATAATTGTTTGGTCTTATTAGAAAGAAGTGTGGCCCAGTCAGAAAATCAATTCACACCTGTCATGCCAGTTTCAAGCCATGTAGGGCATGACCCCATTAACAGAAAAGTGATTACATCAGCTAAAGTTACAAAATGAAGATATGGGATTAAAACTATTTTATTAGAATATCAATATCTAAAGTGCTTTAAGCAAAATGTGACTGATTACATCTAAGAATTGGACTTACAGCTGCTGACCAGAAAGTTCAAGGATAGGCAGAAGATGAAACAGTGCATTATATAATTTATAACTCTAGGATATGTATGCACTGATCAATCAATAACTTTCGCAAACAGGTATGAATACAAACGACACTGGATTTACATCAATGGCTAAAAACACTTGGTGGCAACCTACCCGAGTCTTCGAGGCTGCCATCGTCCGACAGGACACTGGCTGTGCTCCAGTTGTCAATTGTGTCCCTCTCATCATCGGTGTTCGGACGGGACCCCATTCCAGGTAGCTTCAACAAGGCAGCAGTTCCACTGCCAGCGCTGCTTCCGCCGTTCTGTTTCCCACCTGCAGACATCGTCGGAAAATTTGAACAGCGCGGATGGGGAGTGCGGATGGGGAGTACGGGAATCCCGAGCACGGAGAACTTTTCAGACAACTACCGCTCGGGCAAATGTGAAACGAAATCGCCACAGCTCTTGTCGAAATCAGTATTCCTCGTTAAAACTTTGAGATATATCGGAGGGTTACAACTAGAAATTACACTCTCGCTCCGGCATCACTACTACACATCTCGAGGGCTGAAATCAACTCAACGGCGACCGCAAGAACAGGATTAATTTTAAGTAGTAGTACTAGTACGTGTTCACCACATGCGGACAAGCTACACTCCAAAATGTGTGATTGTACTACTAACCACGCCCATGGTAGCATTGCCACTACAGTGCATCTACGCAGATATGGTGGGGGAAATATGAAGTATGTATTGTACAAGTACTCCTTCTAGTTCTAGAGAGAGAAGTAGTCCTTGGTATTGTAAGAAACTGATGATCTGGCACTGCGGCTTCGCTCGATGAAACTCTAATACATGAACACACATCTCTCATCGAAACCCGATCATCCTCGTGAGAAAATAATCAGAGTAGGCAAATCTGAACATAATAGAGAAAATCGGGTTGACAGCATATGCTACATCAATCGTAAACATACTCAGACTCGACCTTGCAGATTCATGCCGTATGGTGAAGAGCGGGAGAATCCTGAGGTCCTGGTGACAATTTCACTCACCTTTTCTATTCTTCTTCGGCATTATGTTTTCGTCCGCCAAGCTCTGTGACTAAAACGTTGATTTCCTAACACAGTAGTACCACATATATGAAATCCCAAGGGAAAAATTGTTGTCAAAAGCGAAGATTTTCCCGACCACATGGACATGGTAGACTCTCACAAGTGCTATCTGGAGCCTTGCACGTAGGTGGGCAACACCTTACCTTGTTCTCGAGAATCCGGAATTTACCGGAGTTTTCTTGACGGTGTTAGATGTGAAATAATACCTATTAAAAAAATGAATCGCCCCCACCGCGATTGATATATAACTCATAACTCATATCATTTTATTAATCCATAAGGAAATTAAATTGGTCAATAGCATACATGGGTCATTAATGATTATAAAAGTTATAATAAACTCAGAAAAACCATGATAATGAAATCAATTAATATGTATGACTACAATGCCCTTTTACTTGCACACAGCATGACACACCAACACATATATGAATGCATACATACATACATACATACATACATACATACATACATACATTCATACATTACATAATATTACATTACATTACATACATACATACATACATTCATACTAAGCTAGATAGTTATACATGCTAGTGTCAACACCAACACACACAGTGCCAAAATGACCAAAAATAAATCCACCATGACCTTAAATCTAACATAAAGAAGTTCTGTTAAAAAATATATCTATATATCAATTAAAAAGTACAATAACCCCCACACACACGTACCAAAACAACAGCAACAAACACAAAAAAACACCTTGCATTTATGGAGTTTATCTGGATGCTAAATTTCCTCAGTCTGAGAAGACTACACTAGTACTGCTTTGTAGAAAGTGCATTAATTGTCACTCCATTTGCCCCCCATGGACAGATCGACTTGCCAGGCCAGATCCATGGTCTCAGAGAGTGACAGATGCCAACCAACCATCTTTTCGCAACTCAGTCAGCATCCATACTGACCTATAAAGTTTTCAGGCCTAATATTGTGTGTGTGTGTGTGTGTGTGTGTGTGTGAGTGTGTGTGTGTAGTGTGTGTGTGTGTGTGTGTAGTGTGTGTGTGTGTGTGAGTGTGTGTAGTGTATGTGTGTGTGTGTAGTGTGTGTGTAGTGTGTGTGTGTGTGTGTGTGTGTGTAGTGTGTGTGTGTGTGTGTGTGAGTGTGTGTAGTGTATGTGTGTGTAGTGTGTGTGTGTGTGTGTGTGTGTGTGTGTGTGTAAGCAAGTGATGCCTTTGACTTGATTTTAAAATGTGGTTTTCCTCTTTCTGACTATTGTTGTTGTTACCATTGACGTACATAGTAAAGTCAAAGACTGTGATACTTATGCTTGTTGTAATCATAGTAGTTTTCAGATGTTTACACTCGATCTGAACCAATCGGCTCGATACAGAAAAAAATTACAAAAAGGCGGAATCATATCCGATTTATGAAATGATTTTTCAACTTGAAATCAGATTATAGCTCGATACAGTCAAGGAAAGACAAATATATAGTATCTGAGCATATAAATACAAAAGCCCATGAATTTCTTTTGCATGCATGTACGTGCGTACACACATTACACACCTTCAGGATGCACCAGTCATGACGAGAAACACACATGCACGTATCAGTATGCTTGTGCATGTGCACAAACATACATGCACACACATGCACACGCGCATGCATGCACACGTGCATGTATGCACACACACATACACATATGCACTGACACACCTTCCTTCTCAAATAAAAAAGTATAGTAAATTCTGTAAATAACTGGTGATAGTCCTCACATATCAATATTCTGCAGCCATTACACACATGTTCATGGAGGAGGAGGAGGAGGGGGAGGAGGAGGAGCGGTGTTACATCCACCACTATACAACCATCATCACAGTCAACATCATTGTTAGACCATGGTCTCTTTTCAGAGGAGGAGGAGGAGCGGTGTTACATCCACCACTACAACCATCATCACCGTCAACATCATTGTTTAGACCATGGTCTCTTTTCAGAATGATGTGATGTTTTAAAATAATCGTTATTTTATTGCTGGAATTTCATCTGTAATGCATTTTTACTACCTTTATTTCTACCTTAATCATGAATGCATCATTACTTTTTTTCTATTCTGATATATTCATGCGATCATCAAGGGGCTTTAAGACAAAACATGAGTCTTGCATTTTGTTTTGTCGACAAAATTATATGGCCACGCTGAAATGATTTTGTGGCTACTATTTTGCCCTGCACCGTCTCGAATGGGGCGTTTGGAATATGGTAGCAGGGTCTTTGATGGTAGCTGGGTGACGTCAGAAGAAATGACTCGGCATGGTAAGAAACGAAATATATGAAAAAGCAGGTAAAACAAAATCAAAACTTCGTGTGCTCTTGATATTGAACTTTGTAATTTGAACTGAAATAAAATTAAGTCTGATTTGGGAGATTTTGGAACGCCTCTGTAAAAAGATGCACATGGCCGAAGAGCGAAGGTTCGTCGCCCGGCGCTCCCTCCAGAACTAGAATGTTTGTGAAGTAAGAAGGTCGCGATGACAACGATTGTGTCAACGACCTTTTTAACATGGCTTCAGCCATGAAACAATGCTTACCACTCTTTACCATTCACTCTGAGAACAAAACATCATGCCCCCCAAAATCACAAACCCTTGTTATTCAAACATACACTGGATTTTGTGGGTATACACCGCATTAACTGATTCAGGCTCGAGACGCACAGAGCACAGGCTTCTTGTCAACAAGGGAATAATGCGTATAAAAGTTTTTCTATTAAATCAAAGGTCTGGAAGATTTAAAAGGTACTTGTTTCAGCAATTGTTCTCCCATTAATTTTGGTGTTTTAAGTGGAATGTTTTCTTTAGATGGCTGACCAAAAGCCTCGTGGTTTTGACTCGTTTGTAAACAAGTGTAATGATGCAACATCCGTTATTCCGTCTGTCACGGCTCACGCCACCCACGCTTCCATCTCCGAAGCTCTCGCGCTGGAGTTGTCAAGGCAGCAATAAACAGCCCTGTCACCCCGCTTATCATCCATTCGTAGGCGAAAGAATCAAACTCAAAGCATATAATCAACTTGACATTTCCTCCAGTGTTGGTTGATTTTAAGTGACCAGATACAGACCTTACACTTCCGTACGTGCTAATTCTGACCTAAGAATTTCTGGCCTGGATTTGTTCACGCTTCCCTCCTTCCATTCCTACACCCTGTGAGTTGGGGATGAATGGAGTTTTACGGCCTACCAGCCTTTGTAGGCTATGTAAGCCCAATAATTAATTAAGCACGAAAATCACTAGAATAATTCAAGTAAGCTCAATTCAAGTCACGATGTGTGTATTTATTCACCTTTTATGAGGTGTGGAGAGACTCTGTGGGTCTATTCTTTTTACCCTCAATCCACAGGGGGCAAAAAATATAGACCTACCACTTCTCCCAACTCATTCCTAGCAAAAACTAGAGAAATCATTACTTGCTTTGAATCCAACCAACTGTAGTTATTTTTGCGATTGGTAATCTTATCAAAGATCGATATATCTATATACACACACATTATCTTTGGTTTTATGTAGCCGTGATAACTCACTCCATTCATTCAGACCCCATCCCCACCCACTTACCTCTAGGAGTGCTTGTGCTTTGAAAAAAACAAATGAGTACCATCCTCTATAACAAAGAATTAAACAAACAAGCCAGTTACTAGTTGTGCATGCCAGTGAACGGGTCAATGTATGTTCATACTGCAAAAGCTCTCACCAACTCCAACCAGAGACATTATAGTAACTTTTATTATAAGTGTCTCTGTTCCAACCAACTAGTTTTCAGGCAGGGATGCCGTATGGTGTGACAGGACTTCACATTAGCCACACCTCCCAAGTTGAAAGGCAAAGGTACAATGATCTAATATGACATCATAGATGCCTTGCTTTTGTTAATTACAGTTTCAGAATGCTGTGCTAAATGAAACATATAAAAATTTCACATAAAAAGTGTTTTTTAATGGAGATGCAGAGAGACTTTAAGGCAGTTGTTGCATCATTGGCTGCCCTGCCTAACATTAGTCAAGAATTCAAATTTACATGAATTTAAAATCTATTAAACAACAACCCCAAAAAGTAAGTGGGGGTTGGGGGCAGGGGTTCAGTAGGTAGGCCTGTGTCATGTTAAGGCCAGATTGAGATTGCACATATTTCTGTGTGTGTACTTGCGTGTTTCCAGAAATGTAAACCGAGTAATCTGAACATAACCAATACTATTACACAGAAAACTTTTTCAACTTGAACGGTGCTCGTAGGAAAATTGGGACAGCAGGCAGATTGTTGTTTACCTTCAATTTCTTTTTTAAATACTTTTTTCATGATTAGAAAAAAAAGGTTACCATAACTTTTTTTTTTTTTGCAGCAGTATAAGGCAACCATGGAGTGATGCCTCTCTGCACCTACGCAAATTTGCTGCTAATTTGCAAGTTTTATGCAACATTCTCCCCTACTGCAGCTATAAACATCTTTCCAACCTGTCTGTATCATACTACTGTTGCAAGGGGGTTAGTCATGACATGACAATTATGACACGCAGGAATTTTCACCATGCAAAACCACTCGTCTCCAGAAAGCTCAGAGAGCTCTCAAATAGCAATTTAATGATGACACCTAAAAGAATGTGGACAGAGAATGATTAAAAAGTAAGGCAGGCATATATGCCCATGTAGTTAACCAAAGAGTCAAGTGGGTTGACATATCAACTTAAAGGGTGAAATCTCTGCACAGTAGATGCAGGGTTTATCGTTGTTGGTACAGCAAGTGCAAAGTACACTGGGCCTGACGGAGTGGCACACCTACATCATACACACTTGTGGCCTGCATTCTTGTCTTGCATCAGGACAGCCGGGAAATGATTCTCCAGAATCCCAACCATGACTGGGGCTATCCACAGCAAATCAACTCAACATTTCCCAAATCAACTCAACATTTCCCAAGTATTTGGAGTAAACAAAGCAGCATGACGATGATGATAGCAACTACAGATGATGGCGATGGTGGTGACAGGGATGGTGGCAAGACAAAGAAAAGAAATATGGCACTTCCCCTGCAACATTTTCCTGTTATATATGGCAACAACTATGTTGATGACAATGAGATAATGATGATGATGATGATATAGTGGTGAATACACAATATGCAAGATGTCAAATTAGTCTCGGCTTCTTGCCCATGTTGTATATACATGCACATGTAGTGGTATCAATTGTGTTAAGGCAGTAGTACCTAGTATTTTTTTCCAGATTAATTTTTGGGGTCCAATTTTCTCACCCAAGAGATTGTACTTTTAAAGTGATGTCTGCCTGTGATGTGTTTGCATACTTTATACTAATTAGCTTTCCAATATGGCTGCCTATACAACAAATATTTGCCACTTTTTAAAACCTAATACCAGAAAGGAGCTAATGATGGAAGCTTGTAATTTTGCACTGGAGTACAGTACCCAGTCTAGTACCATGTCCCCACCCAAAATAAAAACAACTACTCTGAGCATTTCATTTTAACACAATTTCACATCTGAAGTTACATGAATAGAGTTGCTAATTACATTTTCAAGATTCCGTAACTTTGACATACAGGACGATACAGTTTTAATTATAGGTCATCCCATGAAGCAGGCAATATGAACTAAATACGCCAAGTTTCAAGAAAGTCAAACTTCAGAGCACAGAGATACGATGTCTGAAATCTAGCACATAGCGGTGAAAACCTGGAAACTGAGAAACCTGCATTTAAAGTTCTCGTTCCTGACATTCCGACAGATGACGGTTGGTGTGTTCCTCCCAATTTTTTACTATAAAATACCTATTTCCCCAAGAAAACAAGCACAGTCATATTCTACATTAAATTTCCTACAAAGTGATAAGAAAACCTTTTTTTCACAAAAACTTTTCTGGGAACTATTTTCTTAATGACAATGATGATAGTGATGATAAAATATCAAGGAAATACAAAAGGCACTTTCTTTCTACATCGTTTCTGTGTTGTTTATTTACATGGTACTGCTTGCTACAGGTATAAGAGATTCCGATAATTTTATTTTCTCCCCACATGTCACAGAATAGTCACAATGGATGTACACAACAAAGTAGCATTACTTATTCATCCCATCTCACTGAAAGGTACACATACATGCTGACACACATGCCTACAAACTATTGCAGTCATGTTTGGCAATTTGTAAACATGTATAAACACATTCACACATATACTCACACATTCATGTACACACACACATGCACATACACACACAAACTCACATGCATGCATGCACACACACATGCACACATTATATCTCAAGCTATGCTCTGAACACTAGGCTAATCGTGGCTGGCTGACAAGAATTGGAGATGTGTCTTCCATAGTTGTCAGCCCATCCTCCTTTGGTAGGAGAAACAAGATACAGTTCTAGTTCATAAAAATTGCTGGCGCTGAACCTCCAGGTTTTGGCACTATATAAAAAAGATCAGGTTCGAACCCGCAACCTCTCGAGAAAAGAGGGGGAAAAACACACACACAAAAACCAAACAGGTCGGGTTCGAACCAGCAACCTCGAAAAAAGAGGGGTAAAAATAGTTTCAGCGCGGATTTGAACCCATTCACGCATGACCTAACGTTACAATAGTCCAACGCTTTACCATCTGAGCCATTCCGCAACTGACGTTACTACGTGTTTGTAAAGCAATTATAACGTCCTTTCCGTAAACTCCCTTGCTTCGTATTTTGCACTATAAATTGTAAAAAAATGGATGATAGTTCATGAAATTTGAGTGGTCTTGTACATTTTAGGATACTCAAGGTCTATTTCTGCCAAGTTTAATATTGATTCACTGCCATTAGGCCACGCGAACAGACTACCAAGTTGAAACTTTTCTGACTTGCATTCCACTCACACATTTTTGACCTGGTGGACATGTACTCGATTAAATTGAACTGATGTATTTGATATACATTTGTATTAATCCTGAAAAATTATGAAATCATACTTCATTCATTCGCGCATTAGTCTTGGCAGCGTTCAGCGGACGAAGTAAACATCACTACTTCGACCATAATGTAAGACGTAAGTGCGAGTTGCAGACAAAACTATCATCGTCACATGACACGAACCGGCCAATCAGAAGAGGTGACGCCGAATGTCAAATTACTGCTATCTTACGGTCGTAATAATCGGACGAAGTCTGAATAATCTGAGAAAGAAAATCGAATTGGTTTATTATTTGTATGAATACGAGTTTTTTGATCGACTTCGATTTCGCGCTGCCTAGCAGTGATGATTTGTATACAAAGCTGTCGTCTGCTAGGCGAAAGCGATCCGCGAATTAAGCCAGCAAAGTTTCGACCATGAATGGACAAATTCGTATTACGACCATCAGCGTCGATTAAAAACGCTAAAAACGATTGTACCACACTCAAAAACCCTCTTTTTGTGTAAAAGGGGCAGAAAAATGTTTTGACTAGAGATCTATTTGGGGTAAGATAGGTTAGAAATGATCCAGCGTGTGCAGTGTATGGAAACAGCCGCCCTTCTCTAACCCACTGTGTTTGTAAAATATCAACCCATTCAGACATTCAAATGCACAAAAAACTAAACAGGAATACTTTACAAAGCCAGTTTTATCTTACCTATCTCTTGAAAGCTTTATTGATCGACGTGTGTTATTTCCAACACCACATGCATGTACAAAAGCAGCCTTGTTTGTGTGTGGTCAAAGTTTGAAAGTTGATCCCCTAGTGAATGGCGAACTTTTGTCACAGTGTCAGATCTTAATTTCGTCTAAATAACATGAGTAGTATTTATTCATACCCCTGTCTATCACAGTCTGAGAAATCTTCTCACTGTCTGGCAAAAATGAGACACAAATGCTGTCCGGAGTACAACGCAACAAGTTAGTCTGCGTTCACAATGAAGCCATTTTGCCGCCTGCATCTATTACCACGCGAGATACAGCGAGAAAGGGGCGTGGCTGTGGAGTGGGTCGCCATTCCATCAAATTGACTATCTAGGGAGGTGCTTCCGAGTGTACGAACTTAAAAAAACACTTTCTTTTCAAGCCTCGATTCTGAAAATTTGATACATTCAATCGGACCTAACTTCCAGTAAGTGTGCAAAATGCCAAGGAAATCCGTCCCATAGTTTTTGAGAAATCAGCCGTTAAGTAGGGCCTGACAGAGAGCCATACCCAATAAATTACGTCACGGTATTGATGACGTCACATATTTCGCAAATTCGCCATTCCATGAATCGAGTATTTGGGGAGGCGCTGTCGAGTGTACAACCTTAAAAAACCACTTTGTCTTCAAGCCTCGATTCTGAAAATTTGATACATTCAATCGGACCTAACTTCCAGTTCGTGTGCAAAATGCCAAGGAAATCCGTCCAGTAGTTTTTGAAAAATCAGCCGTTAAGTCGGGACAGACAGACAGACACACACACACACTGACAGATAAAGTCTGTAGGACCTCCAGTAAACCTGGAGGGATAAATTAGGTCTCAAACACAACATGAGATTGACATACAATCATCTGCACGTGAGGATCATAGGTTGGTTTTGATATTTTGGAAGAATAAGTTTTATCTATTCAAAATGCAGTTTATTTATGAGTCATTCCTTTGAAGGTGAAAATAGTCTTTATCAAATCAGTGCCAAAACAGCATTGATTCAAGATTTTTGTTTCTGGTTTGATTGAACTCAAAAGACAAGAGACAGATTTGAAGTTGACTGCATTTCACCTGCTCAAAGCATTACCTTCATCCACTTCTGAGAAACCCAATCCCATGATGACAGATCACTTGATAGTACATGTATCTACGATCAGGTATCTCCACTTGACAATGGTAAAATGGCACAGAAGATGATTTGTCTACACTCCACTCAGTGTCAGTATGTCAACAATGGTCATACTCATGGTGTGAATGAAACTTGGTTGGTGTGCCAAGTCCAAGAATTGTGGAGACTGTCTCAACATTAGATGTCCGATTGCTGGCATCACTCTGTGTACAGCTAAGCATGGGTCAGTTCCAGTCTGCATGCTGCTCAGTCTAGGTCTAAACACCGCTCACAGTGTAAGCCAGTCCAAACCATGCTCAGTCTATGTCTAATTGCTAGTCAATGTGTAAGCATGTCAGAATGCTGGTCACAGTGTGAATATACTGGTCACAGCATAGATATGCTGGTATGCCTGTACACTCAATCCGGTGCATCTGAACATTGATCATAGTGTGAACCTGTCAGAATGCTGCTCACAGTGTGAACATATCTGAACAAAGGTCACAGTGAAAACACATCAGTATGCCTGTTACAGTGTCAGAGTGTCTGAACATTGATCATAGCGGGAGCCAGTCTGAATGTTGGTCAGGTCAGTGTGGGCATGTCTGTATGCCTGCCACATTGTCAGTGTGTCTGAACATCGGTCAGAGTCCTAGAATGTCCAGTAGATGTTCACAGCCTCAGTGTGTCTGAACGCAGTGTGCTGCTGAAGGAGGCGTTGTCATGGCGATGCATAGACTCCTCCAGGATGTTAGCACACTGCTGGAAGCTCTCCAGGGCTGCCTGGCTGGCAGAGGCTTAAATTAGAACAATATCTGCTTCAGAAAGGTCATACATGTAACTTGAAATGCTGGATAAGGCAAACATTTGGAAAGCCTTCCAGAGACAGGCCATGTCAGTGGACTTGTCCAAAGAGAGGGGTGTGAGAAAGATGGCCAAGCTGGCATGCCACACAAGCTGGCTGGCCACAGCATCTGATTGCCAAGCGATCTTTGTTGGTTAATCTGCTGTGAATTTGCAGTGATTCGCACATGCAATGATTACAAAAGAAAATGAAAAATCGAAATAACCTTGTAAAAACGCAACCAATCACACGCTTGTAACCAGCCAGCTTGTATGTCTTTTCCGCATCTCTCTTCTCGGACGAGTTCATTAACATGGCCCTTCTCTGGAAGCCTTTCCAAAAATGTAACATGAATAGCAGTTCAACATTTCAAACACAGGTGGGATTTAAAGCAAATACAGGAGCAAAGTATGAGATAGATTTAAGTTAACACATTGATTGCTCATAGAAAGAAAGAAAGAAAAACCTCTACAGAGGCAGACATAACTTGTCATCTAGTATCTACATGCATTAGTGACTGTTGAAATATACTGCAAACTCAAGAATTGTTGTTTTTCTCTTTTTCTTTTTTTAAGGGTTAAATGACACACCTTGCTCTAGAAATGTATGACACATACCCTCAAAAGATCAAAATATGTCCTTATTCACCTTGCTTTTACATAACAAGAATTTGCTTTTACTTTTTCGTTTATGATCTTGCCTGAGAAACATGGCGAAAGTCAGCAAAAATCCATTTTTGAGCAAATGCTGAGAAAAGTCATTGGTGCATCGTGTCACATAACAACATTGCAGAGGTTTACCTTATTATTAAAAAATTACACTTCTATGAGCACGCTGCTTGTTATGGAATATGCATGAATGAATGAATGACACTGTGGTTGAAACATCTCATTTTGTAATTTTTCTTACTTTTGCATCGTCCTCTCATGCTTAGTCATATTTCAACAACAGCAGCAGTAGCAACAACAATGACAGCATCAGCAACAATGACTGCAGCAGCAGCAATAATGACAGCAGCAGTAGCAATAATGACAGCAGCAACAATGACTGCAGCAGCAGCAATGACAGCAGCAGCAGCAACAATGACAGCAGCAACAATGACTGCAGCAGCAATAATGACTGCAGCAGCAGCAATGACAGCAGCAGTAGCAATTACAGCAGGAACAATGACAGCAGCAGTAGCAATTACAGCAGGAACAATGACAGCAGCAGTAGCAATTACAGCAGCAACAATTACAGCAGCAGGAGCAATTACAGAAGCAACAATGACAGCAGCAGTAGCAATTACAGCAGCAACAATGACAGCAGCAGTAGCAATAATGACAGCAGCAGTAGCAATTACAGCATCAACAATGACTGCAGCAGCAACAATGACTGCACCAGCAGCAACAATGACTGCAGCAGCAGCAACAATGACAGCAGCAGCAGCAATTACAGCAGCAACAATGACAGCAGCAGCAGCAACAATGACTGCAGCAGCAGCAACAATGACTGCAGCAGCAGCAACAATGACTGCAGCAGCAGCAACAATGACAGCATCGGCAACAATGACAGCAGCAACAATGAATGCAGCAGCAGCAATAATGACAGCAGCAGTAGCAATTCCAGCAGCAACAATGACTGCAGCAGCAGGAATAATGACAGCAGCAGTAGCAATTACAGCAACAATGACAGCACCAGCAGCAATTACAGCAGCAACAATGACTGCAGCAGCAGCAACAATGACTGCAGCAGCAGCAATTACAGCAGCAACAATGACTGCAGCAGCAGCAACAATGACAGCAGCAGCAGCAATAATGACTGCATCAGCAACAATGAATGCAGCAGCAGCAACAATGAATGCAGCAGCAGCAATAATGACAGCAGCACTAGAAATTCCAGCAGCAATAATGACAGCAGCAGTAGCAATTCCAGCAGCAACAATGACTGCAGCAGCAGCAACAATGACAGCAGCAGTAGCAATTACAGCAGCAACAATGACAGCAGCAGTAGCAATAATGACAGCAGCAGTAGCAATTACAGCAGCAATAATGACTGCAGCAGCAGCAGCAATGACAGCAGCAGTAGCAATTACAGCAACAATGACAGCAGCAGTAGCAACAATGACAGCAGCAGTAGCAATTACAGCAGCAACAATGACAGCAGCAGTAGCAATAATGACAGCAGCAGTAGCAATTACAGCAACAATGACTGCAGCAGCAGCAATAATGACAGCAGCAGTAGCAATTACAGCAGCAACAATGAATGCAGCAGCAACAAACAATGACAGCAGCAACACACAATGACAGCAGCAGTAGCAACAATGACAGCAGCAGCAAAAACAATGACAGCAGCAGTAGCAACAACAGCAGCAACAATTACTGCAACGGAAAAAAACAATGACAGCAGCAGCAACAACAGCAGCAGCAATAACAGCAGCACTAGCAACAACAGCAGCAACAATGACTGCAGCAGCAACAACAATGACTGCAGCAGCCACAACAACAGCAGCAGCAGCAACAATGACAGCAGTAACAACAACAGCAGCAACAACAACAGCAGCAGCAGCAACAATGACAGCAGTAACAACAGCAGCAGCAGCAACAACAACAGCAGCAGCAACAATGACAGCAGTAACAACAGTAGCAGCAGCAACAACAGCAGCAACAGCAGCAACAATGACAGCAGTAACAGCAGCAGCAGCAGCAGCAACAGCAGCAGCAACAATGACAGCAGTAACAACAGCAGCAACAATGACAGCAACAACAGCAGCAGCAACAATGACAGCAGTAACAACAGAAGCAACAATGACAGCAGTAACAACAGCAGCAGCAACAGCAACAGCAGCAGCAGCAACAACAGCAACAGCAGCAACAATGACAGCAGTAACAACAGCAACAGCAGCAGCAGCAACAGCAGCAACAATGACAGCAGTAACAACAGAAGCAGCAACAGCAGCAGCAGCAACAACAGCAACAATAACAGCAACAACAACAGCAACAACAGCAGCAGCAACAACAGCAACAGCAGGAGCAACAACAGCAGCAGCAGCAACGATGACAGCAGTAACAACAGCAGAAGCAACAACAGCTGCAGCAACAATACAATACAATACAATACAACTTTATTTGTCCCACTACAGGCAATTCAAGTACACTTCAAGTACACTTTATGAGGCAGCAATAAAATAATCAAATAATAATCATAGTAGAAGAATACATAAAAATAATGTGATGGGATAAATACATACGAAAAGAAACAGCACATTCGCACGCACACACACTCCCTGCAAACCTCAGCCTCCACAGCACATCACAGGCAACACCAACACAAGCAAGTATGCTCAAGAACAAGGCAAAAACATCTCACATCACAATCATCACCACAAGCACCACAGACCAGCAAAAATGTCAGAAAAAAATGCAGTCAAAGGGAAACAATCCACCCAACACAAGTGGGCGAAAATCCAAAGCAACAGCACCAACTAAACCTAAGACCACAGCAAAAACAACAAAACAACAAGAACAACACATCTAACTAACTGTTCAAAAGTCTGACGGCATATGGAATAAAAGATTTAGAACCTCGGTTCCCTTTAAAGGGAGGCACGGAGTATCGGCGTCTAGATGGAAGCAAAGAGAACTCTCTCCTCAGACAGTGGTCCGGAATTTCCAAATTCTCACCGCTTTCCTCAAAATTTGCTGATCACAGAAAGAGGAAAGGTCTCTCTGCTTTACTCCAATGATCTTGGAACAGACGTTGACAATAGCATTTAAACTGTTTCTATCCTTAACGGTCAAGCTGTTGAACCAACAAACAAACGAAAAAGTCAACAAACTTTCAATAAAGGACTGATAAAACAAGCAGAGGATTTTCGTGTCGACAGAAAATGATTTCAGTTTTCTCAACAGGTACATTCTTTGGTGACCACGTTTAACGATAGTGTGTGTGTTTACATCCCATTTCAGCTGACTGTCAAAAACTGTCCCCAAATACTTGTAAGTGTCAACAACTTCCACCTCCTCACCATGAATAACACTGGGATGAGCAACATCTTTCTCTCTTCTAAAATAAAAAATAATCTCTTTTGTTTTTGACACGTTTAGTTCCAAAAAGTTGTCATCGCACCAATCTACAAAATCAGAGAGGGCAAGACCATGATCGTTTTCTGGGCCCTGAAATAGAGACAACAAAGCAGAGTCATCCGCAAACTTCGCTAAATAACTACATTCCTGAATGCTTCTGCAGTTGTCTGTGTACAAAATATATAACAAAGGTGACAACACACAACCCTGTGGAGAACCTGCACATGTGACAACAATGTCAGAAAAACAGCCGTTCACACAAACTCTCTGTTGTCTCTCCACCAAAAAATCCAAAATCCACAGAACAAGTTGATCGGAGAGCTTGAAATCAAATTTGAGTTTTTTCACAAGAATGTGTGGTTGCATTAAATTAAATGCAGAAGAAAAATCTGCAAAAATGAGGCGTGCATGAGCCTTAGGCTTTTCTAAGTGCTTGTATAGGGTATTAAGAATGAACAGCTTGGCGTCCTCCACCCCCCTCCCAGCCCTGTAAGCAAACTGCAGTGGGTCAAGACACTTTTCAGTGACATTCAAAACCAGAGCCTTTATGATTTTTTCCAATATTTTCATCACAAGTGATGTTAGTGCAACAGGCCTAAAGTCATTGGGTTGTTTGGGTTTTGATGTTTTGGGTAGCGGGACAACGTTTGAAAACTTCCAAAGAGAGGGGACCTTTCCTGAATCAACAGACTGCTGGAAGAGAGGCTGGAAGACTGCACCAAGCTGATCAGCACAATAACGTAGAGTTTTGCCACAAATACCATCCGGCCCAGATGCTTTGTTTACATTTATAGATTTAAACATTTTAGTAACAGTCTCTTGAGGAATAACAACATCATCATGACCTTGAACAAGTGAGGACCTGAAATCAGCAATGACAGCAGAAAAATCATGCTTTTCAAAGCGAGAATAAAAATGGTTTAGAACGTTAGGAACATCAGCATCAACAACACCTTCAAGTTTGACAGGTTTCTTAGTGCAATCAGTTTTCTGGTTTACAGATGACATAGTTTTTATTCCTTGCCATGCAGCCTTAAGGTTACCACAACTATACTGTGACTCTACTTTATCTAATATTCCCTTTTGACTGTCTTAATGGCATTGCGAACCTCTCTATTGATCATCTTCTTATCATGCTCACTTTCACTGAAAAACACACGTTTCTTTTTATTCAGAACTTCCTTTAGTTCTTTGGTCACCCAAGGCTTGTTGTTTGGAAATACCACACACTGTTTTACAGGAATAACGGTGTCAACACAGAAATAAATGTATGACGAAATCACATCCACTAGTTCATCTAAACTATCACAAGCATTATGAAACACACTCCAGTCAGTACAATCAAAACATCCCTGTAAACAAGCAATGCTATCAGCTGTCCAACACTTCACAGACTTCACAACACGCTGTAAGCGATGAAAAACAGGCTAATACACAGGCACACAGTAAACACTATTGTGGTAATGTGACCCCCACAAATGATCTTTCCCTTATTATTACATCATTATTATTTCAATTTTTATATTGCATAACTATGATCATTTGTGTGTGTGTGTGTTATGGCTTGCTATTCCTTATTATCATCAATGCATATAACCCTTTTTCATTGTGTAGGGTATGGGTAGCAGTTCTTGTGTTAAGGATGCATTTTTACATGCCACCGCACTGTTGAGTCTGTGCCTTGGTTTCCATCTGTAGCAGACGACGCGTTAGGCACATTCTCTCCTCCTTCTAGTTCTGTTGCCTCCCCCTTGCTTGCGGTGCCGGGGTGGGGGGTTGGGGTGGGGGTGGGGGGGTGGGGGTGGGGGTGGGGGTGGGGGTGGGGGGGGTGGCTGCACCCCTCCCCCGCCTCTTATCTGTTGATAGATGGGAACCAGCGTTGTTTTTTCAGGGGTTAGCTTTTATAGGCGCAGGACCCCGTTTTGTTCCTTGTTAAAATTGTGAGAACGGAAGAAACTAAATATAATTGTTAATCAGTTTGTGCTGTGGGCTATGATAATGTTTGTTGTAGTGAATTGTGAAATTTAGATGAGAGGAACTTGTGTTCGTCGCAATACAATGGATTACTAATTAGGGATTTCATGTTCAAGCAGAAGGACATGTGAGTGTAAATTGGTGCCAGAAAATAGTTCCAGACAATTTTCTGCGGGTTTCTGAGTTCCTTTTTTTCTTGGCCATTGTGGAGAGAAGATCGACGTACGTGCTCATGTGGTTCTGAGGACGTGAGCTGGACAACGAGTTCAATTCTAGTTTTGTGACGTGCATCAAGGCACAGGTATGTTGGGAATCCTTACTTGTCTTTCGTTTTAGCTCTTGAAATTCTTTTTATTTGTTTTCTGACATTTGAGGCGTTTTTATGATGTCGACTGATAGCTTGATTTTTTGTAGAGAAGTGGTTCTTTGGAAGTTAGTTTTGGCTTGAGTTGGGAAGGGAAAGAAGAGATTCTTGTTCTCAAGTGATGTTTTATGCAAATATTTCACTAGCTTTCAATAGCTTATTTCACAATGACAATGTGTAAAACCTTTCTTTTGTTTTGCATTCAGTCTGCCTTATCTTGTATATCTTTTGTGTTACAATAATACTTATGATTGAAATGTGTTTTTTGTTATGCTGAAACTGAGAGAATTCCCTTCTTGCTAGAGATATAATTGTTCTAGAGATGAGGCGCAGACTTGCCAGCAGAGTGCGTGCATGCGGCTCTCTCTCCCCCTCTCTCTCTCTCCTGATTCTTCGCCTGCTTCCACCCCTAGCCAGGGGTGAGGCTGGGTTTTGGCGGGAAGGTGGCACGCCTTGTGCACGTGCAGGGAGAAGGTCGTATGCTAATGAGGCCTCCCGTATGACGCGGCAGTCTATGTTTAGTACAGGAGGTCTTCCCCACAGAATGTCAACAAACCCTTTCCCAGCAGCAGAAACTGTCTGCTACAGAAATTCTCTATACTTTCAGTGCTCAGGATTTGTATCAGGAAGTATCCAAAATTGATACTTGTTGTCCGTACAGTTGGTCCTTGGAGCTAATGGAGGATTTTCAGTATACTTCTCTCAGTTTCAGTAGTTTGATGGACTTAAGAAATGTTTTGGTTTTCTTCTTCATTGGTCGGAACCAATGATGAAGAAGTGATGTATTGTACTGATTATTGTTATTCTCATGGTTTTGTGTGTGACCGAGCCGAGTTATTACTGTGTGTTTACAATGGGATTATTGGCATTTCACAGGAATGACGCTGACATATGTGTAGCAGAGCAAGCCTGATGCACTGGTGGGAGCAGTCCTGAGGTTTGTGGGATTAGGCCTTACTCTGTTCTTGTTACCCTGAGTCATGTTTTAATTTGTAATGTTGTTATGATTTTATGCTGAAGTCTTGCAGTATTTTGAACTTTAACATTGCTTATATGATTAACTTTTGTTTGTAATCATTCCTTTGTGAATGACTGTAGTGGACTCCCATGATGTTAGTCCTGCTTATATTGGTTGTATGACATTATTTGATCTATGCTCTGTAGTTTCTGCACAGTATCTAGACTGTTTGTATTCTTGTTAAGTATTTTCTCAGGACGTTCCGGGTTAGACCCCATGTCATTCTCCTACGGAATGGTACTATATCAGCAGACGTGTGTATTCAATGTATTCACTGCATTTTTGTGTGTGTTTTTAGTCATTTTACTCATTATTGCTGTTTTATGATTACAGGTTGGTTGTAATAAAGAGAAGAAATGATGCAGTGAGTGCGGTTGTCCCTCTACTCTCGCTTCTTCTCGTCTCTTTCTGTCGACCATCCGGCCACAGTAAGAACCGCCAAACGATGGCATAGGCCTAGATTGATAAGCCTCAGGTACAGAGCCATAGCACAAGTCCAGTATGGTGTTTCTCTTTGTCGTTCCACAAGTCACATATTGTTCATAGTTTTTCAGTGTTTTGTTGAGTTGACAATGATTGAAATCGCCAAGGATGAATTTCGGAGCATCAGGAGAAATAGAGTCTAATTTGTGAGTGATGTCAGCAATCAGCTGAGCGGCAACAGTAGCATTAGCACATGGGTGAATGTAAACAAGAGTGTAAAACAGTTGTGGAAACTCTCTAGGCAAGTAATAGGGACGAAGTGAAATTGTAAGAAGTTCGATATCGGGAGTGCAGATCAACAGCAGCAGCAACAACAACAGCAGCAGCAACAACAACAGCAACAACAACAGCAACAACAACAGCAGCAGCAACAACAGCAACTACAGCAACAACAACAGCAGCTACAGCAACAATGACTACAGCAGCAACAATGACTACAGCAGCAACAATGACTACAGCAGCAACAATGACTACAGCAGCTTATGACAGGCAGAGGGAAGTGGTGTCAGTGCCTACCCAGGTCCCTGGCCTTGGCGCCAGTCTTGCTGCTGATGTTGAGCTTGGCCTTGATGTCCACATCCAAACTGCTGAAGGACTGCCTGATCTCCTGGAAGTTCTTCAGCACCTGGCAGGAAGAGAAGCAACATTTCATGGTCAAATCTACATGTTCCAACACTGCTTCTTTTGTACAGAGGCCTCAGACACACTTGCACATTGTTATCAGATCAAATCATCAAATGAATATTGTCACACTAAGAATATACAGCTATAAACTAAAAGCGCAAATCTTCAATATGGTAGCATCAACTTTTTTCCAGCATACAATTATTTTCAAAACACAAATCCAGAGTAAGTATAACTATCCCTATTCAACACGATTACATCTTACTTGCTATGCTGACAATGGATTTGCAAATGTGAACTGAAGACAGAGGCAGAGAACAAAAGTGCAGTCGAGGAAGTATGGTTCAGTCTTCAGTACCAACTACATACAGTAGGAACCTCCAAGGATCTGTCAGCATGGAACTTCATGATGCGTCAAGGAACAACAGCAATAAACACTTGCAGTATCCACAGGCACTGTTAAGTAATGAAGCCAGTCTGCAATGCCAAGAATGCTATTTTTTGCTGCCATCTGATATTTCAGTCACTTCATCCCTGAAGCACTCACAGTCACAGCTGGCCCAAGGCACCTCACAGGTGCTTCCAGATGCCTCCTCTTGGCTGACCAATGAGTCAGACTCCTGTCAGTGTGTGGGTAGGTATAGATTCTTAAGCAGCCATCCATTGTCTCCTATTAGAGTCCAGACAACTTTGCCTTTCCATGAAAAAACAAGAAGGGCAAAGCCCATACGACTCACATGCTTGACCTTGACCTTTATATGACCTTGACCTTCAGGTGACCTTCAAGGTCAAGGTCAAACAAATAAACCTACCAATGACATCATACACTAAGAAATGCTTTACACATTTTTCCTACCAAAATACACGTGACCTTGACCCACAAGGTCATGCAACACAAAGCTGTTAATTCAAGACATAGGAAGCACAATGGTGCTTATTGGCACTTTCTACCATGAGATATAGTCACTTTTAGTGGTTCACTACCCCATTTTGGTCACTTTTCATAAGGGTCAAAGTGACCTTGACCTTGATGATATGTGAACAAATGTGTCTCATGATGAAAGTATAACATGTGCCCCACATAATTATTAAGTTTGAAACAGTTATCTTCCATAGTTCAGGGTCAAGGTCACTTCAAAATATGTATACAATCCAACTTTGAAGAGCTCCTGTGACCTTGACCTTGAAGCAAGGTCAACCAAACTGGTATCAAAAGATAGGGCTTGCTTTGACCTATATACCACTTGTAGCTAAGGTCGCCATTCTCAATAACGTGGGAGAAAATTGGGAAAATGTGAAAAATGACTGTTTTTGAGACCACATTTATGGCTCCTGTGACCTTGACCTTGAAGCAAGGTCAAGTCACTATGTATGTTTTTTGAGGCCTTGTCATCATACACCATCATGCCACATTTGGTGTTGATAGACTTAATAGTGTTCGAGAAAAATCCAACGTTTAAGTTTTTTACGCCCGGACGGACGGACGGACGGACGGACGGACGACATGGCTGAGTACATAGACTCACTTTTGCTTCGCATGTGAGTCAAAAACCCACTTGTGTCACCACACTGTCAAGCAAGTTTTGTGGACAGTTAACAAAATATTGGGTCATTCTCGTTGATCACATGATCATCCTTCACAGGTTTCATGAAGGCAATCAAGATGTTTATTGGAGATTTTGCTATAAGCCCTTCAGCTATCCTGTGGAGAGGTTACTCAATCAACATAAACCTCTGGCATAATCATGGAGGAGACACTGGGCAATTCAGTTATGACTGAACTAAATAAGCTTCTGTTAGCTCCTGTAGTGCAAGTGTAGGAGGAAGAGTTGAATGATTTGAGGTATGCTTTCATATCACATCTTACCTCCAGAGAAAATGTCAGGTTCTTGGGCTAAACAAATCCAGGGAAGACGTCACTGGTAGAGCTTTACCTGAAGCACCCATGGAACACCAGACAGCCAGACTTCCAGGCTGAACACAGCCAGGTGCAAAAAAAAACTACATCCCAAAGACTCACCCCAACAAAGAGCTGGAGCTGGTTGTGGACACGCTTGAAGACAGTGCCCAGGTCTGTGAGGACAGGGGCCTCTCTGTGGCACCACTGCAGCATCTCCGTCTCAAAGCAATAGGTGAAGCTGACCACCAGCTGTGCCAGCTCCGACAGTACCACTTGCATCGTCTTGGAGGCAATCTTCATCCCCGCACCCTCCTCAGGGCCCTGGTACTGGTGCTGTCAGAGGCAACAACAACAGAGAAGAGAGTAAGTCACTTAGGTGAGGCTTTGCCTAGAAGCTTTAAACAGCTGTTCATTTAAAAATAAAAATAAAAAGTTGCATTTTAGCTTGGCTAATTGCACATTTTGTCTGTTTTAATGTCTTGATATATAAATTGCCAAATAAAGACATGTTCAAAGTCTTTGGTATTCAGATTGAGAAAGTTTGGGATCCTTTGGTAGGCCCAAACCATACATTCTTGTCACATAATCCTCTGGATCTCATCTCTCTTTGACACTTAGCAGGATAAATTTCCACAATGTTTTACTAAAGCCACTGTGTTATGTGCACAAGAAATTCTGCACAATTAATCACATCTCAGTCTATGAGTTCTCTGCCTCTAGCCCTGACCCCCTCACAAACACAACCTTTGCCAACATACCAACTTAGGAGAAAAATGCAACATCATTTTCCATTGGAGTGCTTATCTGCTTCGGTTGGAGTGTGCCTGTAGCAATTGGACTATGGCATTACAGTCTATCAGCCTTGAACAGTTATGTAAGATCAAGTGCCTGTAAGTAACCAAAGATGCTTCACTCACATCAGCCTTGAGTTCCTTCAGGGCCTGGGTCTGGCTTTCCAGACTGAGAGACAGCTCGTTGGCCTGGTCTACCAACGCCTGCAGGTCCACAGGAGGCGGCCTGTCATGTACAGCAGATGATGATGATGATGATGATGATGATGATGATGACTGATGATGACTGATGATGATTGATGATGAAGATGATGACAAAAACGAAATGAGTGGATGGCACAGAGTAAATGATTGATTGAGTGACTATGTACATACAAGTGAGAAGTGGTATGTACTCACAAAAGTAATAGGAATTTTTGCAAATGAGCTTTTGCAAGAAAAGGAATGAATAACAGGGAAAGACAATGAAGAAACTGCAAGTAACATTGCACGTGACAACATTTAAGTCTTGCCTATGTTGCATTCTGCCATGCAAAATCTAAAAAAACTAATAAGTAATATTCCACAATATAAAAATCTGGTACCTCACAAGAAATTCAGGACATTCTGGTCTCTCCATAAGCATATATCTAGAAAGTATGTCAGGCCATAAAGAGTTGGAAATGAGGAGATTGGATAAAAATAGACACAGAAGGGGGGGGGGGGGGGGAGAGGGGGGAAGAGAGAGAGGGAGAGAGAGGGGGGAGAGAGAGGGGGGAGAGAGAGGGGGGAGAGAGAGGGGGGGGGGAAGAGAGAGAGGGGGGAAAGAGAGAGACGGGGGAGAGAGAGACAGAGGGGAGAGAGAGAGACAGAGGGGAGAGAGAGAGAGAGAGAGAAGAGAGGAGAGAGAGAGAGAGAGAGAGAGAGAGAGAGAGAGAGAGAGAGAGAGAGAGAGAGAGAGAGAGAGAGAGACAGAGAGAGAGACAGACAGAGAGAGACAGACAGAGAGAGACAGACAGACAGAGACACAGAGAGAGGGGGGGGGGAGAGAGAGAGAGAGAGAGAGAGAGAGAGAGAGAGAGAGAGAGAGAGAGAGAGAGAGAGAGAGAGAGAGAGAGAGAGAGAGAGAGAGAGAGAGAGAGAGAGAGAGAGAGAGAGAGAGACAGAGAGAGAGAGAGAGAGAGAGAGAGAGAGAGAGAGAGAGAGAGAGAGAGAGAGAGAGAGAGAGAGAGAGAGAGAGAGAGAGAGAGAGAGAGACAGACAGACAGACAGAGAGAGAGAGGAGAGAGAGAGAGAGGAGAGAGAGAGAGAGGAGAGAGAGAGAGAGAGAGAGAGAGAGAGAGAGAGAGAGAGAGAGAGAGAGAGAGAGAGAGAGAGAGAGAGAGAGAGAGAGAGAGAGAGAGAGAGAGAGAACAAGTCAAACACACCTGTCCCTGCCGAAGCCTTTCTCCACCCACTTGATCTCCATGGATTTCTGCAGGTCTGGGGGAAGCAGGCTGACTTTGGTGTTGAAGAGTTCCCCCAAGTTCACCTCTGCACACAGGCGGTCTACGTAGTCACAGTCAGCAGCATACTGCTCTGCCAGGGGAGTGGCTTCACTGAAAATGCACAGTGCACAGGCAAGGAAATGTTGTGCATAAATTTTCATAGAAAGAAATTCTGTCACTCCTCAACACAATTTGATTTAGAAACAAATCAGGAAAAAACCCGATAACATCATTATGAGTGTAAAATGTGTATTGTGTGAGTCTCTATTTAACCATGCCCAATGAGAAGAAAAATATCTCCAAGTCTCTCTCAGCATCAACAATCCAAGAAAAGCAAGAAGGCAACTTAGTGGAATATAACATGTATTTGTAACGTGGAAATGCATCAAGAGGTTAAGAATGTCATTGACACTCTGGCAGACCTGCCAACCCACCATCATGCCAAAGAGTAGCATCCAGAGCTATTTGGAGTAGCATTGAAGAAATAGGCGTAGCGGAGGTTGGGGGGAGGGGGGGGGGGGAAGATGAGGCTGTGAAGGAGGCGCGATAAGCTGAACCGGCGGCGTGAAAGCGGGGGGGGGGGGGATTCTCCATCACGGTCAAAAGTTCAAGCACGCGGGAAAAGCGTAGTTTTTACGGACGAGCGTAGCAGCGTAGCAAGCATGTCGAAAGCGTAGCATGCTACGCCTAAAGCATAGCACTTGGCAGGTCTGCTCTGGCCAAGACAAGAAGCATGGAAGAGAATCAAGTTCTCTGAGCTGTATTCACAAACCTGTAGGAAGAGATCTGCCGACCTAAGGAGCTACAGCAACTATTCCAGTGGGCAGGGCAATTCATTGTTACAGTCATAAGGTTTTCACACAAGCTCTCACTTCAACATTCCTTCATCCCTAAGAGTCCCTTTTGAAACAGAACAAGAAAAGAATGAAATCTTTGAAAACTTTGATGTACTTTGTCTGAACACTGCAGTTGAAAGTATGAAACAAGACAAGCACTCAAAAAGGTGTATAATGGTCTCTCTACCTGAGGATGCCGGGGCACTGCATGGCTTTGGTGCGAGGGTCGTCTGCTGCATCCATGATGGTCACCAGGTCCAGTAGGTGGTCAAAGAACTCCAGCTGTTGGGAGGCCGAGGTAGCACCCTGAAAAAGTATGGAGTCGTAGCCTTAAATACAATACAGTATGCTGGTCTTAGCATGAAGTACAGCAGATCTGGAGGTCACAGCCTGAAATACAGCCAGTATGTAGGTCACAGCATGAAACTAACCCAGCTTTGAGGTTACAGCATGAAATTCAACCAGAACAGAGAACATAACCTGAAGTAAAGCCAGTCTGGAGGTCAGGGCCTGAAATGCAGCCAATGTGAAGGTTACAGCATGAAATGCAGCCAATGTGAAGGTTACAGCAGGAAATGCAGCCAATGTGAAGGTTACAGCAGGAAATGCAGCCAATGTGAAGGTTACAGCAGGAAATGCAGCCAATGTGAAGGTTACAGCATGAAATGCAGCCAATGTGAAGGTTACAGCATGAAATGCAGCCAATGTGAAGGTTACAGCATGAAATGCAGCCAATGTGAAGGTTACAGCAGGAAATGCAGCCAATGTGAAGGTTACAGCAGGAAATGCAGCCAATGTGAAGGTTACAGCAGAAATGCAGCCAATGTGAAGGTTACAGCAGGAAATGCAGCCAATGTGAAGGTTACAGCAGGAAATGCAGCCAATGTGAAGGTTACAGCATGAAATGCAGCCAATGTGAAGGTTACAGCAGGAAATGCAGCCAATGTGAAGGTTACAGCAGAAATGCAGCCAATGTGAAGGTTACAGCATGAAATGCAGCCAATGTGAAGGTTACAGCAGGAAATGCAGCCAATGTGAAGGTTACAGCAGGAAATGCAGCCAATGTGAAGGTTACAGCAGGAAATGCAGCCAATGTGAAGGTTACAGCAGGAAATGCAGCCAATGTGAAGGTTACAGCATGAAATGCAGCCAATGTGAAGGTTACAGCAGGAAATGCAGCCAATGTGAAGGTTACAGCAGAAATGCAGCCAATGTGAAGGTTACAGCAGGAAATGCAGCCAATGTGAAGGTTACAGCAGGAAATGCAGCCAATGTGAAGGTTACAGCAGGGAATGCAGCCAATGTGAAGGTTACAGCAGGAAATGCAGCCAATGTGAAGGTTACAGCAGGAAATGCAGCCAATGTGAAGGTTACAGCATGAAATGCAGTGAAGAAGTAAAGCCAATAGGGATGTCACAGCCTGAAATACAGAGTGGAGGTCAAAGCCAAAGGTGGCATAATTTCCACATTCACATGAATAGCTCTGAATCATTTTGACTCCCTGCAGCTGCCTCTGCCCCTTTCAATGCACTGTATGGCTTAGTACTTCATTCAAGGTACTTACTCTGATGAGATCCACGTCATCATAGCGACACAGACCCAGGGTGCTGGCAACAAAGAGAAGTCCTGCAATGGGAGAGGGCAACCATTTTACATGGGCACACAGGAAGTGTTACGGGGATTCACAAAAACGAAATAAAACAGGTCCCAGGTTACTTACAAGTCTTCATGTTCAACATAAAAATACTCGTAACAGTGGTAGAAAATGGGAAAAAATAGTTACATTTGTATATGGCTCAAACACAACATCCTTAATAACCCAATCTTATAAAATTACATCTACTCTCTTCACATACTCAAATCCCAACGGGAAAAATAAAAAAGCACAAGTAAAATTTCGGTCAGCCTTCTTACGTAAAAACATAAAATACATAGGTCAGCCCTCGACAAGTTAAAATGCTATCAACCCGTGTAAAAGTATCGCACCAACCTTCACCAACACTGCCCACTCTCTCTCTCTGCCCGTCTCTGCTGTGTGTGCGGGGCCGATCTCTCCTCTGCATTCTTGCGCTCTCTTATATAACCATCTTCTCACAACCAACTCATGATCATTTCTACTCACCACAACTCATACCTCAGAGCAAACACCGCTCAACACCCTGGGGCAGAACTCAACTTCCACTCACTCCAAACCCTCCACTTCAATCTTTATACTGCTTTTGGACCACCAACTTCACCCTCAACGCACCAGCGAAAATCAAGTCTCTCTCAGGTGAGATACTTCCGAAAACCTATTCCCCATTACAGGAAGGCACTTGACATATGGTCTGCCAAGGAAGTGTGTACTGGTCATGGCTAAAATCAAGACATAGTAGAACCATACATGCTTTAGATGATGCATACTCTCAAGGGGAAAAAACAACTACTTTCTAAAATGAACCATAATTTTTCAACAGTTCTCTTAATATGGTGGCCTTGGATGGTCAGCTTGATATAACAAGTCCACTTCATCCCATCTTGGCCACAATGCCCATTGGCCTATATGCATACATGAGCATGCATGCACACACACATACACACACACAGGCATGCATGCAAACACACACACACACACACACACAAATACACACACCCACAAATACACACACCCACACACAGGCATGCATGCAAACACACATACACACATGCACACACACACACAGGCATGCATGCACGCACACACACACACACAACACAAATACACACACACACACACACACACACACACTCACACACAACACAAACACACACACATATGCACACACACACAGGCATGCATTCACACACACACACAATACACACACACATACACACACACACACACACACCACAAACACACACACACACACACACACACACAACACAAATACAAACACACACACACACACACACACACACACACACACACACACACACACACACACACACACACACACACACACACACACACACTTGGGGAGACCCTACAGGGTCCAGGACCAAGCAGCCCAGATACAAAGGAGGGAGCAGGTGGGCTCCATGAACAGCCTTTTCATCGGTTTCAAATTTGCACATCCATGGTCTTGCCATGTCAAAGAAAAGAAGGACACGTCACAGACTTGTGACATGACACTCACGCTGGATCCTGGAGTCCATCTTTGATTCTCCCGCCAGATACCCTGGGTCCAGAAGCTCATTCAGACTGGAATCCATCCTGCAGCAGACCCAAGCATGCATGCACCAACTTGCACCAACATGCACCAACATGCACTGAGACAGTCAAATCTCGAGACTGCTCAGAGATTGCAAACCGCCGCCAATCACAGCTAACATCAGAGGTGGTGACTCTAGCAGACAACATTCAACCCACTAGCTCACCCTCTTGCACTGCCTTTGTGATCTTGCATGAGGCTAGGGGTGGGACAGGGGGGGGGGGGAGGAGGCTAAAAATAGGCCATTATGCATTGCACAACAGCCACAACAAAGGTCTACAGCCTAGATGATGAAGTTTCTATTTATGGCTGTACTTCCAAAACAAGACAACAAATAACCTAACAAATGTTATGGATTGTTCCTTGAGTAAAACCTGACCTTGCACCAAATGTCATTACAATCTATTTTGAATTTTTAAAGTTTTGTGCTCAATATTGAACAAATGAACTAGCTAATGAACCAACTAACTGGCTGAAAAACAACCTCCTTGGCAAAGGCAACAAAGAAGTAAACATTAAACCAGCTGGATGTGTAAAATTCATATCTATACACAGTGTAAATACATTGAATTACTTTGTATGTCATTCTAAATGTCACTAAATAACTATGGATTTTGTTTTTTCCCTGACTTCAAACTCTTTCAATCCCACTTACTTAAAAACTACAGAGAAATCAAGAATACGAGGTAAACGATGGGGAGTGCTTAAAGCTTTACAGCCAATACAAACTGTGGACAATGTCTCCATACTTAGCAAACAGCCAGTGGAGGAGGCGAATGTGATGCTCCCCTGGCCTGCAGATGATCTCCTGGATGACAGGCTCCTCCAGGTCCTCTGTGTAGGGACATCCTAATTGCTGCAACACAACAAGGAATGCTACTATGATATACACAGCAAAGTTTATAGAGAATCCCTCACACTAGTGGACTCATCTGAAGAAAGGGGTGCGATGTTGGTCATTTAATTTGCAGTGACTCCCACACAGAAAAACTACAAAATTATTACGTGCTTGCTAGCTCATATGCAATCTTGGACAGTTATTCCACCCACAGAATAACAATAAAGTACGAATAATTGACTAACTGGTGTACACAATGTGCTTTCAGCTGAATTGGGTCGTGATGAATATGTATGTATGTATATTTACAATGGTTAGATTGTGATGAAGTAACATGGTGCTATTACATTTGTTAGAGTATTAAATTATGATACAATTGCATGCTATCTTATTTTATGGCCTATGATTAGTGTGTGGACTCCATAACTTGAGCGCTGTGATTGAGTTAATTAATGTTGAACTTCTTGTACGTTTCTGTTTTTGTATGTATGTATTATGTTTTTGCCACTGACAAAACAAATTTCTTGTAACAATGAGGACAATAAAGTATCTTGTATCTTGTATCTTGATGAGTATCACATTCGCAGTAGTCGTCAAGGCAATTCAGCTCTGTTTCATATACGCCTATGTAAAAATGCAGCCAATCAGATGCCGAGGCCTGCTAATGGAGCGGGGTCCGCACCCCTTTCCTCACACAATCCCACTAGTCTGGCCCAATAGTGCAAGGATTCCATGAACCAGCAACACATCACACCGGCTTTGTCAAGCCTCTAGGTGCTTCATCAGACATCACAGTTTAAAAGGACAGAATATTACATGCAGCCCTCTGAGAAGTCATGTGAAAAGATCCTGAAGCGTTTTGAAATAAAATGTGTTTGTCCTGATGCTCCCAGGAGTATCTTTCACTATTTGGGGCCACCCCTGGCTGAGCTACTGGAGCAGGCCCTAAAAACCAATCAGCCGGGGGTTCCAGCTGAGTGCTCAGCTCTGGTCACTTGTGCATTTGAACTGCAAATCATTTGAACGGCAAAAAACAAATACATACTGTCTCCAGGAATGTGATCAAATGTACACAGATGGATGGATGGATGGATGGATGGATGGATGGATGGATGGATGGATGGATGGATGGATGGATGGATGGATGGATGGATGGATGGATGGATGGATGGATGGATGGATGGATGGATCAGTGCTTCAGATTGTTGGCGCGCCCGCACCATTGGCGCATATTTTATCAGAATGGTGCGTTACTTTCAATGTGTATGCACCAGCCGGGCGCGTCATAAAAATCGCCAACTTGTATCAATCCTCGGTCCGTCTGTACCACTAAGCCACACCAAGCACATATGGCCACACCACGGAGTATCAAAACCGACGCCAAAGTGCTGCTTTGCCTAGCATCGATGCATCGCTCTGTGTGATTGGCTAACAGCCAGCAGACAACCAATCAGCGAACCTCTATCAGTTTACCTTGCACAGACTGGCTCACGTGTGCGGAATCAAGATGCCACCGAAGAAAAGGCTTAGAAAAGAAACTGAAGAAAACCAACGTCAGTTGACGTTGTCTTCAATGTTTTGCAAGAAAAAAGCAAGCGGTAACTGTTTAGTTTTTATCTCTTACTAGCAGAGAATTGAAGCGATCGTTTTTTCTCTCCCTTCTCCCAGATCAGCCAGCCGGCACATGTTTTCCCCACGCCCCTTCCAACTCCTGCCTCCCGCACTCCAACCTTTCTCCCCCTTCCCTCTTCTCTTAGATGTCGGCAAGGCGGCATGTGTATCCCCCTTCCTTTCCTCCCCTCCTCCAGCGTTTAGTGGGTCAGTGATCTAGCAAGTTCAGAACTGAACTGAACTGATCTAGCAAACTGTCGTCTAAAAAAATAGCTAAGTGCTGCGAACTCATCTCGAGGAGGGCCTGGGGAGGGGGTAAAGAGGCAAGAGATCTAGAGCGAAGAAGACGAATAAAAAGAGAGGGGTGGGGGGAGGGGTGGGTTCAGTACCGTAAACCTAGTGTCACCTGAAGTGATAGTCAGGCTCACTGTCGTGTTGGGTTTTGCGTCGTATTGCTCTTGATGATATCGGTTGTGTAAATGTGAACTGTGAGAGTGTAAGGTTGTATGCGTCAAACTTCCGGAAAGAAGGTGAATGAGCGAATTCTAGAGGAGTGATTTTGTGTTTGACTGGTTGAAGCAGATCTCTGTTAGATTTCATTGTGTTAGGCCCTAAAACCAAGTTTGTTTAAACAAAACATCATGCTACCAAGAAAGAATAGAATGGGTTTTGAGTGATCATGACTCTGTGTCCACAGAACGAAATGTTAAAAGAGACAATAAAACAACTGAAAGACACACAGCTTGACATGTGTTTGTTTTTTTGTTTTTTTTGCTTATTTAATTATTCATTTGTGTGTGTATGGGGGCGGGATGCTGTAGGGTGTCATGTGTGGGGTGGAGGGTCATTATGTTTGAAGTGAAGGTTCAATTGTTAATGACCCATGTTTTTCAAAATTGACCCATCATTTTGCCTGGCCATGGGTCATTGGGCCCATGAAGTCTGAAAACAATCTGAAGCACTGATGGATGGATGGATGGATGCATGTATGCATGGATGGATGCATGGATGGATGCATGGATGGATGCATGGATGGGTTTACATCCTATCAGCCTTTGTAGGCAATGTAACTTATTGTAAGGCCATTAGATACAAAAATCACTAGAATTGTTTATAGTAAGCTTAATATTAAATCAAGTCATGTTGTTCCTATTTATTCGCCTCTTTTGAATCTCATAGGGAGACGTGGTGGGTCTATTCTTATCCCCAATGCACACAGATCTGATTAAAAACAAGATTATCCAAGGAATGTCTGTACTATAAGGGTTTACCACATATTTCTCAAATGGAGTGACTAAGGTTCATACTTGAAACATCTTTTACAGATGTGAATTTCTTTATCATTACCAAACAAAATGGACTATTCTCACATCCAAATTGATCTTCATTTTTTGGTATTTACCTTCTCCTGCAATAATATACAACTGCAGCAACATTCAGGATTGCTGAAGCAGTGTGCTAGTCCACTTCATCAAGGTAACAGAGAAAATGGAAAATTTTACCAGTGGGAAAATTTTGTTGGATCTACCATTTCAGTTTACAGACAAGCAGGATGTAATTAATGTTGCAAGCTTCCACTTATTGCATCAAATGAAAACCAGTACTATTAACCGCTGCTGCAGGTTCAAATCCAATGTAACGGCCAGTATCCCATTCAGTCAATGCTGATAAAACCTGTCCCGGTCGAAGCAGCAGGAAACTGGTCAAGATGATTACCACTCACAAACAAGATGCACGCACAAACACACACACAGTCTCACACACACAAACATAGTCTCCCCCATCGCCGCCAGTTCCCCTTCTTTTATTTACATTCCTCTAAGACTTTGTCGACTTCCAGAACCTACTGGCACCGATTGATCGATGACAATTTTGAAGATTCGCAGATCTGCGGATTCGAAGAAACTCGCCGTCTGCCGTATTCTGCAAGTTAGAGCATGTCAACAAGACTGACCTGCAGCAAGATTTCACGACCCAAAAAAGTTTCAACCAATAAGTACTATCCTCCATGATCTGGTATGCATGCTAGACTTAGACTGTCACTGAATATCTTAATTACTGCAAACATGCTTACATCGAGGCGTTCTCTGAACCGTTTGTTTTTCGCTCTCTTCAAACGCGCCGCCATGATTCGCAACTCTTAAGGGAAGTAACTGTACGCACTTAAAATAGTGCTCGTTAATGGACTTGTTGTTACCCCCCCTTACCTTCTTCACCTGTACAATCGGTTTACCGTTTTCTAGGAGTGAACCTGTTGATTGCGGGGTTGTATTGAGGGGATGGATAGATGGATGGATGGATATTGTTTTACGGCCTATCAGCCTTTGTAGGCTATGTAAGGCCACTAAGCACGAAAATCACTAGAACAATTGACAGTAAACATAATCAAGTCACGCCGTCCCTAGTTATTCGCCTCTTACGAATCGCGTAGGGAGACGCGGTGGGTAGATTCTTACCCCGAACCCACAGGGGTGTATTGAAAGGAGGAGGGGGCTGATTTTTGAGCTGTCCCTGTCCAAGCTGTGAGCCTCAACTTTGAGATGGATCGTATATGGACTAATTGTCTGCTGGGTGACATTCCGCTAAACCTGTCGAGAACGTGCATGTTTTGTCTTTTGAGTAGGAATAACTTCGTTTCACATTGTAATATTTTTCAAACACTTGTAATACATTTAAATCAATATCATGGTCCATTTACTTGATTGCATCTCTTTCCTTACAGCAGTTGTAGTAGGCATCCATCAATTACATGTAGTCCCACAGCTAGTTTTGATGCTCATATGTAGGGAAAGAAGTGTGCTTTCTGTAGCTGTAGAGTCTGACAGAGGGTCATCTTAAACTTCTGCACACTGCATAGAAAACCCCAGCCTGCTTGTATTGGATTGGCATATTCTGAAAAGTTTTCACTCTCCAACTGCTAGAAGCAGAGTAATCTCCAGTGTTAGAGAAACCCCTTTAAAGGGGTATCTTTGTCAGGCATATGCCTGGCACAAGTGACTCCATTTCATCTATGCAGAAAGGCAAAATCTTGAAGTCATGTATGCAAGAGTCCATTGAATCCTCCGTCACCTTCTTCTCAGTGGCCAGTTTTCCACATGAAAGATCTTGGTAGCTAGATCTGTTCACAGGGAAAAACGACTCAGTGTTGATGCTTCCGTTGAAGGAGCACGTGGTGGCAATCTCTGCAGGCTCCAGCACTGTGTTGCTGGGTTCACAAGAAGGTCAGAGTGCAATTCAGTGCATGTGGAAAGAGTAGAGTATCTGCACAATGCAACATTTTCCCAATCATCTTTTACATTGACCTTCAAGCATGGGGCATATATTTTTAAAACAGTAGTTAAAAAAAGCTTTGATTTCCATTCTGTGTTAAATAACAAGAAGCAAGATGTCTTACCATGTCTAATTTTCACACTTTTCTTTGTTATTTTATTGTGTATTTTCAGCATGCACATCACTGACATGGAAGCCAGCACTGTCAACCTCAAAACGAAGCAAGGCATCCAGATGAAACAAGTTTCATTACAAGGGAATACAGACTTTATAGGCCACTCTAATATTTGCTGCAACACAAAGAACAAAGAACTCACAGAAATTTGATAATCAATGAAAATTTTTAATATTCTCTCATTCAACATACATAGAAGAAGGCAGTTCCATTTCTAAAATCCTATCTCCTTTTGAAATAGCACCTCCATTTAAATAGCATAACCACTTGTTCATCCTCTGTCACACAGACTAATACATGTACATGTATGTGTACATGCACACACACACACACACATAGATACACACACATACACACACACACACACACACACACTCAAAGACACACATACACACAAAGACACACACACACACACACACACACACACACACACACACACACACACACACACACACACACAAATTAAGAGACTTCCAGTTAAAAACTTTTATAACAAGCTCGACTCGCGTAAAAAGAGAAATTCCAATTACAAGGAAATCTGCTTTAGAAACTTTATCAAAATGATGTTGATATAAAACTGTACATGGTGATTAAATTTGACAAGATCCCCAATGCTGACATGAAATTTCAAAACATGCCTTCCCAAACCAGAATAACAGCAATGTGACAATTTGTTCCTCTAACTTCTCTCAATATATTTCACTCTCAAAGTTCTTCAGACATCAATTGCTCCATTAGCAGACAATCATTTGATGTATTATAACTTACTCATACCTTGTATCATCTGCCCTCTTTCTCTTTTTTGTCTTGCTCTCCACCCCCACCTGCCCCCCACCTCTCGAAAAATATTTTAAAGTTCTTATCATTTTCTTTTTTAGTCCCCTTGTATACAATGTATGTTTTGCTGACAATGGATTTTTTCCTTCACATTTAACCTCTTTCTATCTCCATCTTCTCACCCTTTTCTTCCCTCTGTCTCATCCAGTTCTGGCTTCCCCTTGCCAATCTGTCCAAACTCAATGATTTTGCCAAATTATCAAGTATGACCTTGAACACACAGGTTGAAAGAAACAAACACACATGCATGCAAACACACACACACACATACACACACATACACATGCGCGCGCGTAAATCAGCCAAACAAAAACAACAAACAAAAAACCTTTCCCCAGACAGAAACAAAAACCTGACCAAAACCCACAAATTGGCTCTTGCCCATTTACTCCCAAAATGCCCTCTCATTCTGCTGAGCAAAAGATGCAGGAATGTGGACCATCCTAATCATACTCTATAGGCTCAAACCAAAAACAAAAATACTGCAGGTGCTGAAATACAAGTCTAGCACCAGAACTGCAGAAACCTTGTATCACAAGAGGTCTTTGAGGGCATCTGACTGGAATGGCTTCTGACATACAGCTGACCCTTGAACTGAGATGTCTGCCCTATTCCAGGTGAGCGTTGACCTGTAGAGCTTCTGGATGCCTGCGCCTGGCAAGGAGCTGCCGCAACTCCTTGATGAACATGTAGAGAATGCTTAGACCAGTGAGCAAAGTCTGAAAGCAAACATGTAGAGAATGCTTAGACCAGTGAGCAAAGTCTGAAAGCAAACATGTAGAGAATGCTTAGACCAGTGAGCAAAGTCTGAAAGCAAACATGTAGAGAATGCTTAGACCAGTGAGCAAAGTCTGAAAGCAAACATGTAGAGAATGCTTAGACCAGTGAGCAAAGTCTGAAAGCAAAGCCAAGCAGAGTAACAATTCAAACAGAAAAGTCAACATTAATGTGAAGCTCAAATGAAATAAAACCCATATAATTATAAGTGACTTGCACAGAATATACCCAGTGGCACTGCACTTCTCATATTGGACAAGTTGAATGCATGTCTATCTTCTGTTATTGACTGAGACAGATGGTAGATTACAAATCACTCAGATATGCCAACAGAGAAAAAGAATAAAAGCCAATACTATGTGCAAATGACAAAAACATGTGATGTATGAATAGTGAAGACCGAGAATTCTTTATCTCTTATAGTGAAAGTTTCATGACTTGCTTATACTCATTGTTACTTCACTATCAAGCATATCACAAAATATACCAATACATATGATTTTAAACTTTCAATGTGAACAATTTAAAATACTGAAACTTAAAAATCTTTTACACTTCAAAATACTTAGGAAAAACCTTAATATACACAATGGGCTTTCTCTAAACTTTCCAAGTTTTGAATTTAAAGAATTTTTTTTAATGTGACCATAAACATTTTGCTGTGTGGCCTTGACTTCAGAGTTTAGGAAAATCACAAAATGGGCTACCAAAGTATCACATGCACTGATGCAGAGGTCATGCATACAAATAAGATAAAAGCAGTAAAATTTAAAAATGCTTTTTTTTAAACACTCAAAAAGACTGAAAGTTCTGGATACATGACAAAGACTGCTGCCTGCATACAGAGCTTTCAGATTGTAATAAAGATTCAAAAGAGCATCTTCCCTCCAATCCCTTGCCTTACCCCTGCACATTTCCTATGGCTATTAACTGCATATTCAGCCAGGAAAACACCAGAGGAAAATGCTTTCAGGCGACTCACCATGATGATAAAGAAGTAGAACACAGATGACCATCCCAAGGCAGTTTGTAGATGAGGTACAGCAATCTGAAGAAAAAAAAGGGGGGAGGAGTTTATCTCTGTTCCTTTATTTACAGATAGCAAAGACAGTATTTGACATCTCAAACCACCAGCTGCTCAATAGCAGACATTCAAGACACTCTTGGAAGAAAGTTTGCTAATAACTGCATCTCCCACTGATTCATTCCCTGTAGTATTAAGAAAATTTAATCAAGCTTTCTTTTCAATGGCTCTTTCAGTCTCCAACAATAAGTAATAAACATTCTTTCTGCTTGCTCACAAACAAACAAATGAACAAACAAAAGCTTTCTTTAAAACTGCTTCTGAATTTCACTCAACCACCTGTTCATCAATTTGACAATAATAACTTATATTTCACTGACTTAGGAGTCACGAATGTCATTTCTGCTTCAGTATTAAATTGTGGACACAAGAGTACAAACAGTGGAATCCCAGCACTTCTTTCCATGCAAGAACTCAATAGTGAAGGAATCTGCACCAGGGACACATGCACATCTTTGTAGCCCACCAGTGCATATCACAACCATCCTAACTTGCACAAAGCAGTTGGGGCTACATGAAGAAATGCATGATGGGACTCAATCTGGGTCAGACACACGTTTTCTGCAAAAATGCACACAAGGGACATACATTTTTCATGTCCTCAAATAATTTGCCTGTAACACACATTTAAATGCCAGAAAATCTACTTTTTATTGCCTTACTTCAGCTTATGTAGCAACTGTGTAGAAACTTCAGAGGTCATTTTCTTCAAACTGCCATGGGTACAAACCTATCTTTGCATGGGCTTGACTTCTATGATTTTGATCCTATAATGTTCTTATCTATATCAAAATAATTTGAAAAGACTGCAGATAAAATAATTATTTTAAAATTTTAACCCCAAAAAACTTGCATCAAATTAGGACTGGTTTTGCGGTGACCGTACCTGTCCTAGAGCAGCTCCGATGCTTCCAAAGCCATCTATGATGCCAGTGATGGTGCCCGTGTCTGAGGTGCGCCCATCAATGCTCTTTCCTGCACAACAAACATGCACACTGTCACTATGTACAAAGACAGATATATATGTGTGCACACGTGTGTGTGTGTGTGTGTGTGTGTTTGTGTATGTGTGTATGTGTGTGTGTGTGTGTGTGGATGTCTCAGTTTGTGTGTGTGTGTGTGGATGTGTCCGTTTGTGTGTTGTGTGTGAGTGCATGTGAGTGTGTGTGAGTGTGTGTGTGTGTGAGGTTATCTCACTGTGTGTGTGAGTATGAATGGTGTATGTGTGGGTGTGGGTGAGTGTGTATATGTGTGTTTGTGTGCACATGTGCATGTATGCTTGTGTGTGTGTATGTGTGTGTGTATGTGTGTGTGTATATGTGTGTGTGGGGGGGTGTGTGTGTATGTGTGTGTGTATGTGTGTGTATGTGTGTGTGTGTGCGTGTGTGACAATGACTAAATAAGACCATCACATATCCACCTGCAAGGGTTTACATGTATGTAGGTAAATTTATAGAGAGGGAGTGATTATGCAAGCTTGTATGTGCATGTGATTTACCTGCTCTGCAGTTATATTGCTTCAAACGGCAATCTTCTGGATAATATGAAATGTGGACTACTGTGAAAACAATGACATCACTATCTCTTCCATTGCAGCTCCTGTTGCTGTCAAAAGATCATTCTGTCACGTGTGGCAGCGTAGTCAGGCTTACTTCAGACTACACACTTATGAAGATGACAGGTACAATGGTAGGAGTTGTCATGATGATCACAACATGAAGCCTCATGAATACAAAAGTATGAAACCATCAACACAAATAACAATTTTGAGTAATGATGATGATAATGGCAACAAAAATGATGATTATAAGGATGATGATTATGACAGCAATGACACTGCTGACACTGACAACAATGACGATGGCGATGATGATGATGGTTATGATGATGATATTGACAATGAAGATGACAATAACATGGGCGATATTGACAACAACGATGATGATGATGACACTGAAGATGAAAACAATGACAGCAGAGACAATGACAATGAAGTCAACAACAACAACAAGGACCGGTGGTTGCACACTTACCAAGATCAGCACACACAGCTGCACTGATGATGCAGGCCACGCCTCCAATGAAGAAACCCAGGATTGTCATCACCACAATGTTCACCGTCAGAATGCTGACTGCCGGCACTGAGAATGTGGAGAGACAAAAAAAAGAAAAAGTCAAAATCACTCTCAATAATGTCAACACACGATAAGAACAAAGCTGACAAATGAAGATTGCTCCATGTCGTCATGAGTAAGGCCTTGATATGAACTGAAAGAACTAACTCAGAGTAAGTGTTTCAGGAAGAACAGTAGAAACGATTACAAGAAGTTCACATGGGGAGAAAACATATGGCCCTAGCCACTCAATGCCCCCCTCATCAGCTGGAACCCCTAGCTGCTAGGCTTTCAGGGCCTGCTCCAGTAGCTCAGCCAGGGGCTTGCTCCAGTAGCTCAGCCAGGGGCCTGCTCCAGTAGCTCAGCCAGGGGCCTGCTCTAGAAGCTCAGCCAGGGGCCTGCTCCAGTAGCACAGCCTGGGCCTGCTCCAGTAGCACAGCCAGGGGCCTGCTCCAGTAGCACAGCCTGGGCCTGCTCCAGTAGCACAGCCAGGGGCCTGCTCCAGTAGCACAGCCAGGGGCCTGCTCCAGTAGCACAGCCAGGGGCAGCCCCAAGCAGTCAGCGTGGCCACCAGGGGGCATCAGAACTGTAATAGGTCATCCAGACCTGGAGGCATCTCACAAAGAGAGACAAAAAAAAGTTACTGCAAATAAGGTACACAGTTTCTGTGGTCTTGGCTGAGGCCAATTCAGTATCTCCTCTGCATCAGACTACATCTCTTCCAGCTGCGAAGAGACCACAAAGCAAACACCTTAAGTTCCAGGCACACAGAAGAGTAGGGCAGATACAGAATGATCAGGCATAGAGAGTACAATTATATAATTTATTCAGCATCATACTTCAAAAGCATCCTCAGTTCTGGGCAGAGGCCCACAGCTAGGTAAACGCAAATACTCACAGAAGTAGTAGGCAAAGAGAGAGATGGCACCCAAGAGAAGGCTGGGAAACAGAACAACAGCTCGGTGCTGTGTGTGGTCCTGGAAAGACACACTGAAATTTGAATTTCAAGTCTTAAACGCTGAAACAAAGTTTTGTGTGATGATGATTGTCAGATAATCTCAAAACCCCCCTGCAGAAAAGGACTTTGTGTGTGTCTTACCTATTCCACGATAAATCTATCAATTTGACTGTAGTAATAATACACCACTTGCTCAAAGCATAATGATGAACACATTACATGTACATATTTTATTCTAGCCTGGTTCCAAAATGTAAGTTAGTCCACTTATGAAATAACACTTTGAACGGTAATGAAACCTCAGAGGTACATGTGATTACTAACATGCAATATGCTCATTGACATTGCTTTCCTCATTCGTGACAAATAGAATGCTTATTTATTTTCACACACCCTAGTGTTGTTATTTAAAACAGATGGAATATGAAAGATCACTACATTAAACAAGTGAAAATGCACACGAAGATTGTAATAATGAGTTGATTAAAAGCAATACTTACTGATATGGCTCCCAGAATTATTCCTCCTGAGGAAGAAAAATCAGAAATGAAGTGAAAGAAATTCTACATTGATATCTTGACTTCACACTTAATACCACTACCATGCAAGCAAAGCTATTACAATTCATGTGATTGTTCCAAGCATGATCATTAACATCACTCATAAACACTTTCTGCATAAAAAATATATTTTCAAGAATTACACATATGTGTTGTTTCATCATAACATGTAATAAAGTCAAGAGCCTACAGTCTCTTTGTTCACTATAATCAAAGAGGTTAAAAAGGGGAGACAGATATGAAAATAGTCAAAATGTCATTTTCTGGTGATTTTGACATGGGCATTTTTTGTTGTTGTTTCACCCTCTTCAATGTAATTCCAATAGTTTCCCTACTTATGACAGGCTGGCAAACATGTTAAAATGCAAATGAAAAACCTTTCCTCAATGATAATTTTTGTCGGCAGTGTAGGAAATGCATAGAAGATGGAAAAAGCAACTTTCCTCAAAACTACTTATTGTGAACTTGAAATTATGCAGAAAATATTCTGAGCATTATACAGATCAGTAATTTTCATTGTGTGTTCTTTATGCCTGTAGCAACATCTTGTCACATGGATTTGAAATATTAACTTTTAGTTCAGTAGTTAAACATGCAAAAAGTTATGAAAAAAAATATTTTTTTAGTGTGAATACATAAATTTAGTAAATATCCTTTTCAAATGTATTTGGAATTTTCCCAAAAGGATGTGACAAGTTTTAGATATTGAGATTGCAAATCTAGGTAAACCAACATTTTTATTTTGCTATCGTTTGTGAGCTGTACATTAAATAAAAAAGGATTTTAAAATTACATGTTATGCTGGCCATTTTGAATAATTAACTGATAACTTTTTTTCATTGAAGCAAAAGTTGTATTTACTTATTTTCATGTATATCTTTGAATTGCCATTCACATAGTTGGAAAACTCATTGCAGTAAAAATATCTTCTCTGATACCCATTTCGCCCCTTATAGTCCAGTCAGATTGGTTTCGGACCTTGAACAATTTGCTTTAAAGCTGGAACTTTTTAATTTTGAACTCTAATGGTATCTATTTTATTTTCCAATAAAGTTTACCATTGTAGCTTGGGGCAAAGTTTTATAAAAACAATGTTTTTAAGTCGCACGAAATCCCAAACTGGTGGCCATTTCGCCAGACACCGCCTAATTGCCCGCCGCAGCGCAGCCGTTCGGTGAGCGCGGCGGTGTTTAATCAGATTTGGACCCCCGCTCAGAACGCCCCAACGTGGCGACTGGGCGCTTCAATTTGCACCTACAGTCAGTAGCTGAGATGTTGCNNNTGTCAAATGTCCTGAGAGACATCAAATCATCAATGAAAATGCACGTTTTTGACATATGTTTAATACATCTAGATTTATTTATCATATATTCAGTTAGCAAATGTCAAATGGAAGCTTGAATTAGCACTATACGTCATATTTCTAGTAACTTTGTGTAATAAATGCAAAATAGGGTAAATTTGTGTTTGCGTCATACTTCAGTTCGGTCGCCATTTTCCAGAGCCCAAAAATAAATGTTTGCCCCATCATACTTTGGTAAACTTTTGGGATGTAAAAGTCACACCCTTAAGCAACCCAAAACAGTTGAGTTTGCATTTAAAGCAATTTGTTCAAGGTTTGGCCATTTTTCACCCGAATCTGACTGGACTATTAAAAGGATTCTGGAAACATGTTATGTTTTAAAATAAATCAAAATACTGAAAACAAATTTCAAACACCCAAGGCTTATAACAAGTATGCTGGAATGTTTCAGAATCATGTACCAAACAGTCTGTCAATTGCCCTGGATGAGATTTCAACCGTGGCAAGTTTTTTTCTTCTGCTGATAGATATCTTCTTTGTGTTTGTTTGTCACGACTCAACATAAAATATGTTTAATGTTTCTGTTTTGAAGATTGCCTGTGTGTCCTTTTACGAGAATGGCATGACCAAATAGTTATACAATAGGTTTCTCTAACACGCGGTTTTGTTTTTGACAGTTCAGCATAATACCTTTTCTCACTGTGCACATTGTCTGTTTGATATTTTTATTTTCATTGTCAATTAGCTAAATTTGGTAGAATACGATAGAATCGCAGTTTTAATTGCACTTTGTAATTAATGTAGCGGATCCATGCTCTGTTAGAGCTATTTTACATGAAGCTGTAAATATTAGTTTTTAAAATCGTGCTGTGAGTGTTATTTATTGTAGAACTTGTACAACACGTTTGCCGGGCATGGGGGTCATTGTTCGGAGTTCATATTAGCTGCTTTGATAATGTGGCAGAAGCAAAGCTGTTTGCAATAGACAAATCCAATTGTCATTGTTTATAATAGTATGATTGATGTAACTGTGATTTGATTGATAAAAAATTATTACTGCAAACAAATAGCTAAATGGTCTTGGAGCATCGTGAACATCTGTTTTGATTAATCTCCCAGCGTTTGGTATCTGTTACACGATGTTTGTTGTTAGTTAGCAAAATACAATTAATGTATTTCTTTTGTTTATTAATGGTTTGAATGGTTATGAATGATTTTATTCGTTTTCTCGTGTCGTTCTTGTGTAGTTCCCCTATTTAAGGGGGTCAGAGGAAGAGCAGCGGTGGATGAGGGACAGGATTGCTGGGGGATGGATCCTGGGTGCCCTATTGGCATGGCAAATTATGCTCCAGGATCGCAGGACCATTTCTATGAATTGTTTGTGTCTGTGGACTGTTTTTTGCCCAGTTGTGATTTCTTGTGATCGGGTTTAAAAATTGGTATTTCTGTATAGTTTTGTATTTATTTCACTTGACTTTTTTGTAATAAACCTTTCGTTATTTATTCATATCCTCTTGTGTGTTCTGTTACATTGGCATCCTTCCCTTAGTTAGCCCAGGGGTTGGAAGTTCCCTTCAACATGATGCTGTCAAGAGTTGCCTCCCTTAGTCAGCCCAGGTGTTGGAAGTTCCCTTTAACATGATGCTGTCGAGAGTTGCTTCTGAGTTACAACCACACAGTGACTCTTGACACTGTTCCTAAATAGCGTGTGTGTGTGTGTGTGTGTGTGTGTGTGCGCGTGCGTGTGTGTGCGCATGTGTAAGCATGTGTGCATGCATGTGTGCATGCATGCGTGTGTGTGTGCGTGCATGTGTGTGTGAGTGTGTGTGTATGTGTGTGTGTGCATGTGTATATGTGAGTGTGTGTATGTGCGTGTGTGTGCGTGTGTGTGTGTGTGTGTGTGCGTGTAAGAGAGAGAGAGAGAAGGGGGGAAAGGGAGTGTGTGTGTGTGTGTGTGTATGTGTGTGTGTAAGTGTGCGTGTGCATATGTGTGTGTGTATTTGTTTGTGTGCGTGTGTGTGTGTGTGTGTGCGTGTGTAAATGTGTGTGGGTGTATGTGTATATGTGTGTGTGCGTGTGTGTGTGTGTGCATGCATGCGTGTGCATGCATGCGTGTGCATGCATGCGTGTGCATGCATGCGTGCGTGTGTGTGTGTATATGTGTGTGTGTGTGTGTATGTGCATGCGAGTGTGAGTGTGTGTATGCATGTGTAAGAGAGAGAGAGAGAGAGAGAGAGAGAGAGAGAGAGAGAGAGAGAGAGAGAGAGAGAGAGAGAGAGAGAGAGAGAAGGGGGAGGAGGAGTGTGTGTGTGTGTGTGTGAGAGAGAGAGAGAGAGAGAGAGAGAGAGAGAGAGAGAGAGGAGAGAGAGAGAGAGAGAGAGAGAGAGAGAGAGAGAGAGAGAGAGAGAGAGGCAGACAGGCAGGCAGACAGGCAGGTAGACAGACAGACAGGAAGACAGACTCACACACACAGATAGACAGACAGATACACACACACCGAGACAGACAGTCAGACACACAGACAGACACACAGACAGTCACACAGGTTGAGCTCGTCATTATTCAATGAACACTGAAATTGATATTACCGAAAATGCCGCCGATGTCATACCAGACAGAGATGTAATCTGCTTTGTCCTCTTGCCAGTTAAACTTGTGAGTTAGGTAGAAAGGCAGCCAGAAGAAGAAGGAATAGTTGACCAGTTTCAAACAGAAGTATGCAAGGCTGTACTGCAAACACACACACAATCAGCAATTACAGACAAGCTGATCACAAAGCAGTGCAATGAAAGGTTTGTCAAAATGTCTACAATATTCATGTACACATATTTCTTAAAAGGCAATTCAAAGACTTATTTATTCAGTCAGCTGAGAACATAATACAGGCATATATTTACATTCATGCAACTGTATTGAAATACAGGTTAAAAAAATACATAATACAGATAATTTATAAAAACAATAACAACTTTCACATAAATGGCAGAGATCTACAAGTAGGCTGTGGCAATCTCATCCAGGGCACCACAGAATCTTATATGATGCATTTCCAGCAGTGCTATGCAGTGAACTCCAACATCCTCATCCACTGGCAAAAGGTCTCACCTTTCCAATCTCTGAATCTGTCACTCGACAGAGCACTTTTGCAATATGCAGTAATGACAGGCAGCATCCATCAACAGAGCCCTATCTCCAGTCCCTGCCTTCAAAGCAAGACCCACTTACCAGTATAACCATGACCTGGCAGAAGGACGTCAGATATGTTTTCAATACAGCTTTCAAGCGTTGAAGTTGGGTCAGACTCTGCTCCTGCTGGCAACGGTGCTTCTCCTCGCTCTCTTCCTCACTGCTGCTTTGCCTTGCCGTGGTGTGGGGGTCCTCACTCTGTGCATTTGGTCCCAGCAATGGAGCTGTGGGGAAACAGTGGCAGCTGTGCAGGATTTGACATGACATCTCAAAGACAAAGAAAGAAGAAGAGGTAAACATACAGGTCAATCACTGAGAGAGAGAGAGAGAGAGAGAGAGAGAGAGAGAGAGAGAGAGAGAGAGAGAGAGAGAGAGAGAGAAAGAGAGCTGAACACCACATACTGAACGATGCATGACTTATACATGTTTAAAATTGTCACAGATCATTACCAATACCAACCATGAGACTAGCGAATGTGCATATAACAGCTTCCAATTCAAACTACACTCTCTTGATTGAGTATCAAGTGACTGGCATGTAATATCCCCTCCCTCCCCCCTGCCCCTGCTGCAATTCCTGCACTGACCTGATGCCCAGCCATTCCCTCTCACATTTTCAACCTTAAACTCATTGTTCTAATTTTTAAAATTTATGTACTTTCTTTTTTTAATGTAGTTTTAAAAAACACCTACATAGAAGGAAACAACCATGGAACCAAAGAACAACTTTTTTTTAATAGATCACACACATACGCACACACACATGCACACACACACACACATGCACACACACACACACACACACACACACACACACACACACACACACACACACACACACACACACACACACACACACACACACACACAGATAGCAGACAAAGAAGCAAAGGAGACAATAGGAGATAAGAGCACAAAAGGAAGCTTCCAGAGAAACTATCATACTCAGAAGACATACAATTCATATTCAATTTGAGCTTGAAGCAAAAGCTAAAGAAATACATATGTGACATAGCTCTCGGGCAAATTTGAGAGAGTGAGAGAGTGAGAGAGTGAGAGAGACAGAGAGAGAGAGAGACAGACAGAGAGAGAGAGAGAGAGAGAGAGAGAGAGAGAGAGAGAGAGAGAGAGAGAGAGAGAGAGAGAGAGACAGAGAGAGTGAGAGAGTGAGAGAGTGAGAGAGACAGAGAGAGAGAGAGAGAGAGAGAGAGAGAGAGAGAGAGAGAGAGAGAGAGAGAGAGAGAGAGAGAGAGAGACAGAGAGAGAGAGAGAAAGAGAGAGAGAGAGAGTTAGAAGAGTACTTGTGTTGCATATTCTTGTGATGTATAAAATTAGCATATTTTCTTCAGTTAAGCCCTATTCAATCTTGCATTATCATTTGGAAACAAAAGCACAAATTGCAGTAGCTGGCACAACAGCAGTATCAGAAATAACATCAACATCATCAACATACCACGACAAAAACATCAACATCAACAATGACAATAGCAGCAATAACAAGAAACAGTTCAAGCCTTAAAAAAACACAGAAAACGTGGACAGATGGGACAGGGTGAGTGGTGTTGGGGTGCCAAGGGGATGATGGGGAAGAGAGGGATGTGGGGAAGTTCTGAGTCTGCCACCATAACTGAGGTGGGTTGTGCAGAAGCAACCTGAAAGCACCACTTGTGGGACCAGAGGCACACTTCATTTTGAAAGGCATAAGAAGTGTTCACGAGCACTTATGGTGATCACACGTGGACCCCAAAGCTTTCCTCCTACATGAACCTGTCTACATAGGCACTGGCCATGAGCACCCATCTCCAAACATTGCTAATGCTCTTCAAAAAGAAACGGACCCCTGGTCAAGCAAAGGGTGCTTTTGGATTGCTTCTGCCAAACGCGCAGCTGCACAACAAGCAATTCAAATGCACACTGCAGAGTAGTGAAATGCCCAAGCTGGGGTGTGCATGGGCTTCTGAATGAACATTCTGACAGAGCTGCAGGACCCTGACCAGACAGAATATGTGGGATATAAGCACCCGCCTTGGCTCCACGTTACAATGGTTAGTACACATGCAAGACTCCAATCCATAAAGTCAGTACCTGTCATTTCATACCCTAGAAACGTACCTTCTTCGGCATCATTCAGACCTGATAAATCAACAGAGAGACATTAACATCTCAACATTACATAGGCATACAAAAACATTAAGATATCTTTATAATAAGTGTCAGAAAGTGATATACTTTGTTGTTTCAGTATGGTCTACCATACAATCAACTTATTTCCCAATCACTGTCAGTTATTGAGACAATAACCTAAGGTAGCATCAGGTGCTCCTGAGAAGGTAGGATTCCACTGCATTAGCTCAAATGAATTCTGTGAGACAACTTCTAACAAACTGACTGGAAATTAATCTGGGCATGTCTGTCTGTCTGTCCATCGGTCTGTCCTTCCGTCTGTACGTCCGTCAGTCAGTTTGTCAGTCTGTCTCTCTGTCTCTTTGTGTATGTGTGTGTTAGTGTATTCAGTAAGTGATCTGCCCATTGTGACCCAGCCCTGCTCAGGGCCTTCATTAAGTTACAAGAGATTCCATTTTGGATTCAGACATTCTACAACCAATTCATACTTACAGGCTATGTAAATTTTCCTCACAGAAACCTTCACATCTGTCCTTGATTTCAAGTTTGTCTTCTTTTTGTTTTCTTTTTCAATTTACCAACTGGTATACACTTGACAAATTTACTAACTCCCTGAAACCCCAATTGTAAAGAATCAAATAGTATTTCCAGTCGCAGTGTCATATGCACCACCATCATCTGCAATATCGAAAACTGTATGTTTCAGTCCACTCAGCAGTCAGACCACTCAGCAGTCAGACCACTCAGTAGTCAGACCACTCAGCAGTCAGACCACTCAGCAGTCAGTCCACTCAGCAGTCAGACCACTCAGCAGTCAGACCACTCAGCAGTCAGACCACTCAGCAGTCAGACCACTCGGCAGTCAGACCACTCGGCAGTCAGACCACTCGGCAGTCAGACCACTCGGCAGTCAGACCACTCGGCAGTCAGACCACTCGGCAGTCAGACCACTCAGTAGTCAGACCACTCAGCAGTCAGACCACTCAGCAGTCAGACCACTCAGCAGTCAGACCACTCAGCAGTCAGACCACTCCAATTATCAAGTACTGAGCACTCAACATGAAAACATGCACAATAAATCAGTTACATCTACGTCTGTCTGAAATCGAAATTAAGTTTCATTCTCTTCATTTTAAATAATGACATATCTATATTGTATAGCATACACATTGTAGTTGTCAAAAGCTCTTCTTTTAGTGAAACACCTTTAAAATGCCTTTATAATTATTCAGTACAATGACATGTCCATTAACTTATTGTGCTGTATTTGTCATGCATTCACTACTCACCCATGTCATGGGGGTCAGACACCAAACCTGCGATGCACAGAATGCCTCCAGCTATCAAGATGGTTGACACCACTAGAAATGCAAACTGGAAAACAAAGAGGTTGACAAAATCAAACACAGCACATCATTGTACAAATAAACACCATGGTTAAACATGGTTTCCTGTCTATGTGTGCAATGCTAATAGTGCATGGTCTTCATTGCACTAAATAAGCTCCTCAAATGATATATGTAGTCAACAAAGGTGGTTCAAATTCCAGATTTTTACAGGAGTATCTGAGAGCCAAGTGTCCTCTTCAACTGCGGAGCAAGCACAATGTATTCCTAACATTACATGATGCAATAAGGACAATCCCTCTGATGGCCACAATACAGAGTACAGTGGGTGTCTGCCATGTTTACTTGAAACTTCAGGCATAACAATATCCAAATACCAAAGTATATGCAATGAACGCATCATGATTTCACACTGAATGTTTGCCACAGTATTCTCAGGGGCAATACATAATTGCACGTTTGTATTGGGAAACATAGGCCGAGATCAGTTGATGGTACATGTACCTAATGATGAGTTCATGTGGGAAATGGAACAGCATTGGAAAGAGCAAGAGGAGGATAGATGGATGGATGGATGGATGGATGGATGGATGGATGGATGGATGGATGGATGGATGGATGGATGGATGGATGGATGGATGGAGTTTTATGGCCTATCAGCCTTTGCATGCTATATAAGGCCATTAAGCACGAAAGTTCCAAGAATAGTTATGAGTAAGTGCAAATCAAATCACGATGTCCCGATTTATTCGCCTCTTATGAATTGTGTAGGGCAAGAAGAGCAGTACTGGGAAGAGCAGGAGGAGGAGCAGTGCTGGGAAGAGCAGGAGGAGGAGCAGTGCTGGGAAGAGCAGGAGGAGGAGCAGTACTGGGAAGAGCAGGAGGAGGAGCAGTGCTGGGAAGAGCAAGAGTAGCAGTACTGGGAAGAGCAGGAGGAGGAGCAGTGCTGGGAAGAGCAAGAGGAGGAGCAGTGCTGGGAAGAGCAGGAGGAGGAGCAGTACTGGGAAGAGCAGGAGGAGCAGTACTGGGAAGAGCAGGAGGAGGAGCAGTGCTGGGAAGAGCAGAAGGAGGAGCAGTGCTGGGAAGAGCAAGAGGAGCAGTGCTGGGAACGTCAGGAGGAGGAGCAGTGCTGGGAAGAGCAGGAGGAGGAGCAGTGCTGGGAAGAGCAGGAGGAGGAGCAGTGCTGGGAAGAGCAGGAAAAGGAGCAATGCTGGGAAGAGCAGGAGGAGGAGCAGTGCTGGGAAGAGCAGGAGGAGGAGCAGTACTGGGAAGAGCAGGAGGAGGAGCAATGCTGGGAAGAGCAGGAGGAGGAGCAGTGCTGGGAAGAGCAGGAGGAGGAGCAGTACTGGGAAGAGCAGGAGGAGGAGCAGTGCTGGGAAGAGCAAGAGGAGGAGCAGTGCTGGGAAGAGCAGGAGGAGGAGCAATGCTGGGAAGAGCAGGAGGAGGAGCAGTGCTGGGAAGAGCAGGAGGAGGAGCAGTACTGGGAAGAGCAGGAGGAGGAGCAGTGCTGGGAAGAGCAAGAGGAGGAGCAGTGCTGGGAAGAGCAGGAGGAGGAGCAATGCTGGGAAGAGCAGGAGGAGGAGCAGTGCTGGGAAGAGCAGGAGGAGGAGCAGTGCTGGGAAGAGCAGGAGGAGGAGCAGTGCTGGGAAGAGCAGGAGGAGGAGCAGTGCTGGGAAGAGCAGAAGGAGGAGCAGTGCTGGGAAGAGCAAGAGGAGCAGTGCTAGGAAGAGCAGGAAGAGGAGCAGTGGTGGGAAGAGCAGGAGGAGGAGCAGTGCTGGGAAGAGCAGGAGGAGCAGTGCTAGGAAGAGCAGGAAGAGGAGCAGTGCTGGGAAGAGCAGGAGGAGGAGCAGTGCTGGAAAGATCAGGAGGAGGAGCAGTGCTGGGAAGAGCAGAAGGAGCAGTGCTGGGAAGAGCAGGAGGAGGAGTAGTGCTGGGAAGATCAGGAGGAGGAGCAGTGCTGGGAAGAGCAAGAGGAGCAGTACTGGGAAGAGCAAGAGAAGCAGTGCTGGGAAGAGCAGGAGGAGGAGCAGCGCTGGGAAGAGCAAGAGGAGCAGTGCTGGGAAGAGCAGGAGGAGCAGTGCTGGGAAGAGCAGGAGGAGCAGAGCTGGGAAGAGCAGGAGGAGCAGTGCTGGGAAGAGCAGGAGGAGGAGCAGTGCTGGGAAGAGCAGGAGGAGCAGTGCTGGGAAGAGCAGGAGGAGCAGTGCTGGGAAGAGCAAGAGGAGCAGTGCTGGGAAGAGGAGGAGGAGGAGCAGTGCTGGGAAGAGCAGGAGGAGGAGCAGAGCTGGGAAGAGCAGGAGGAGCAGTGCTGGGAAGAGCAGGAGGAGCAGTGCTGGGAAGAGCAGGAGGAGGAGCAGTGCTGGGAAGAGCAGGAGGAGGAGCAGTGCTGGGAAGAGCAGGAGGAGCAGTGCTGGGAAGAGTAAGAGGAGCAGTGCTGGGAAGAGGAGGAGGAGGAGCAGTGCTGGGAAGAGCAGGAGGAGGAGCAGTGCTGGGAAGAGCAGGAGAAGCAGTGCTGGGAAGAGCAGAAGGAGGAGCAGTGCTGGGAAGAGCAAGAGGAGCAGTACTGGGAAGAGCAGAAGGAGGAGCAGTGCTGGGAAGAGCAAGAGGAGCAGTGCTGGGAACGTCAGGAGGAGGAGCAGTGCTGGGAAGAGCAGAAGGAGGAGCAGTACTGGGAAGAGCAAGAGGAGCAGTACTGGGAAGAGCAGGAGGAGGAGCAGTACTGGGAAGAGCAAGAGGAGGAGCAGTGCTGGGAAGAGCAGGAGAAGCAGTGCTGGGTAGAGCAGGAGAAGCGGTGCTGGAAAGAGCAGGAGGAGGAGCAGTGCTGGGAAGAGCAGGAGAAGCAGTACTGGGAAGAGCAGGAGGAGGAGCAGTACTGGGAAGAGCAGGAGGAGCAGTACTGGGAAGAGCAGGAGAAGCAGTACTGGGAAGAGCAGGAGGAGGAGCAGTACTGGGAAGAGCAAGAGGAGGAACAGTGCTGGGAAGAGCAGGAGAAGCAGTACTGGGAAGAGCAGGAGGAGGAGCAGTACTGGGAAGAGCAGGAGGAGGAGCAGTGCTGGGAAGAGCAGGAGGAGGAGCAGTACTGGGAAGAGCAAGAGGAGGAGCAGTGCTGGGAAGAGCAGGAGAAGCAGTGCTGGAAAGAGCAGGAGGAGGAGCAGTGCTGGGAAGAGCAGGAGAAGCAGTACTGGGAAGAGCAGGAGGAGGAGCAGTACTGGAAAGATCAGGAGGAGGAGCAGTGCTGGGAAGAGCAGAAGGAGCAGTGCTGGGAAGAGCAGGAGGAGGAGTAGTGCTGGGAAGATCAGGAGGAGGAGCAGTGCTGGGAAGAGCAAGAGGAGCAGTACTGGGAAGAGCAAGAGAAGCAGTGCTGGGAAGAGCAGGAGGAGGAGCAGTGCTGGGAAGAGCAAGAGGAGCAGTGCTGGGAAGAGCAGGAGGAGCAGTGCTGGGAACAGCAGGAGGAGCAGAGCTGGGAAGAGCAGGAGGAGCAGTGCTGGGAAGAGCAAGAGGAGCAGTGCTGGGAAGAGGAGGAGGAGGAGCAGTGCTGGGAAGAGCAGGAGGAGGAGCAGTGCTGGGAAGAGCAGGAGAAGCAGTGCTGGGAAGAGCAGGAGGAGCAGCAGTGCTGGGAAGAGCAAGAGGAGGAGCAGTGCTGGGAAGAGCAAGAGGAGGAGCAGTACTGGGAAGAGCAGGAGGAGGAACAGTGCTGGGAAGAGCAGGAGGAGGAACAGTGCTGGGAAGAGCAAGAGGAGGAGCAGTGCTGGGAAGAGCAGGAGGAGGAACAGTGCTGGGAAGAGCAAGAGGAGGAGCAGTGCTGGGAAGAGCAGGAGGAGGAGCAGTGCTGGGAAGAGCAAGAGGAGGAGCAGTGCTGGGAAGAGCATGAGAAGTAGTGCTGGAAAGAGCAGGAGGAGGAGCAGTGCTGGGAAGAGCAGGAGGAGGAGCAGTGCTGGGAAGAGCAGGAGAAGCAGTGCTGGAAAGAGCAGGAGGAGGAGCAGTGCTGGGAAGAGCAGGAGAAGCAGTGCTGGGAAGAGCAGGAGGAGGAGCAGTACTGGGAAGAGCAGGAGGAGGAGCAGTACTGGGAAGAGCAGGAGAAGCAGTACTGGGAAGAGCAGGAGGAGCAGCAGTGCTGGGAAGAGCAGGAGGAGGAGCAGTACTGGGAAGAGCAGGAGGAGGAGCAGTGCTGGGAAGAGCAAGAGGAGGAGCAGTGCTGGGAAGAGCAGGAGAAGGAACAGACAAAGAGCAGGAAAGGGAGAGCGTAGAACAGGTAAAGAGCAGGAGAAAGTGCATGAAAAAAAGTCGGAGAGCAAGTGGAGAAGAAGCAGGAGGAAAAGAAGGAAGAAAAGGAGAGAAGAAGGATGGAGAGAGAGGAGGTGGGTGAAACAACAAAGGCAAATCAGGACAGTAAGAGCAAAGTAAAAGGAAGAAAAAGGCAGAGGGCAGTTGGTGGAGGAGCTGGAGGAGAAGGATGGCCTATACAAAGTGTCAATGCTGGTTCCACCTGCCTCTGCCACAAGGTCTTCCAGCTAAAGAAGACTAGGAGTAGGGCAAGGAAAGGATTTGTCAATGCAACACACTGCACATTAATCACGTTTGGAGGAATCATTGAACAAATCTTTTGAGTTCTTGTCTATCAGCAAATGTGTCGATTAGTGCATTCAACTTCCTATGAGCACATTCAAACAGTGATTATGTAAGGATAGCTTGGCGGCCCTTTGCTTCTTACAAGAAAACACACATGTGCATGACATAAATCATGTGTGAATAAACTTGTATAAAAGTGTGTACCTGAAATCCATATGCCAGGAATTGAGCAACCAGAAGGGCTCCAATAATGTTTCCCACAGATGCACATGAACTCCAAAATCCAAAGACTAATCCTCGTCTGCAAGGGTAAATTTTGGAGGATTAATAAGATAGCATTGATGACTGATGAATTTAGCATAAAAACATAAGCATTTAAAACTGAATGAAAGAAAATGAAAGCATAAAAGAAAAGAAAAAAAGAAGATAAGATTTGTACATCAAATGGTCTTCTAATGTCTGCCACATCTTAAGCATGAAGAGTAAAAGTTATGTAAAAAGATCACATTGAAAGAACCATTCATACTGAAAAAGCCACAGTCCATAGCAGACAGTTTTATACTTGGTCTATACTTGGTCTTACCAAGAGGATGCTGACAGAAGCACAGTCAAGCAGAGAGAGTAGGAACTATGGGAAGACCACAAAGTGAGGTAAGAAAAATCAATGCCTCAAGTATTCGCAGCACTCTGGGATGTAGTTTTTCCTGTTCTGAAGTTAAGAACAGTCATCACTTTCATGTGCTCAAAACGTCATGCTATTTTCCTGGACAGACTCTTTGCGAACACGCAGCTTCCAGTGTAGCCCAGGATTGCAAAGCAATGAAACTAGTGAAAGAAAGTCTGACACTGATCTTTAAAAACAGTACATAAATCTGTAATTTGGTTCAAAATCATAGAGGGAGTATGGCATAATGTTTTAATGGCATGTTTGTAAGCATTTAAACACCTTCCCTCCATCACTGCAGACTGCCCCTAATACTGGGTAGCATTTGCATCACCACCCTCACATTGTACAAACAGAAGTGAACTTCTACACGTGCATATGGTTCTTGTTGGTAACAAGGAAAGAACATGCCAAAACTGAAAAAAAAACCCACAATGCATCTTTGTTGCACAGGCAACATGAAGAAACCAGCAGGTGTGGACAACCTTACCTGTTCTTGCCAAACCACTTGTTCATGATGGCCACAGTGTTGGGCCAACCAAAGGACTGGAAGAAGCCATTGGCTACCCATAAGACAGCATATGTATATATGCTCTGGCCACCCATGGTCTTTAGAAACCCAAACAGAATGATCTGAAGAAGAAGGAAGACTTCAATGAGGATTGTGGGCTTAAACATACCCGTGCTGGAAGAATACTGGTTTCTAGCTTGTCAGAATGTATGGTGTTACATAATATGATGATGATTTCTTTCATCTACTTGTAACCAAGTGGACAGGGGTGGGGGGGGGGGGGGGGGGGAGGAGAAAGAAATATGGAAATAGGGAGAGGTTGAAAAGGGGATAGGTTCGATATGTTTGAGAGAAAAAAAATTAGGAAAAGGCTTTCTCAGTATATAATATTTAATCTGATACTAACATGGTTATACAAAAGCAAGATGGCAAACCCATTCCCATGGTCAGTTTAATGATGTCATGAATGACGTCAGAAGGAAAAAGTGCATTGATTGCACATAGAAAAAAAGAAGAAAAGAGATCCTCGTCCAAAAATAGCCCTCGAAACAAAGCAGGCTCCTTCACCAGTGCAGAGAAAGTCTACACACAACTATGCCTTGAATAAGCCCTGTGATCAAAGTTCACACCACTCGAGTGCATGGGGCATGCTGCACGAGGCACAGGAGGCGAAAACAGCGGATGGCGTGAACATCGCCACAGGAAAGGGGTGGGTCGAAAAGAAGGGTAGAAGCCAGCCCGTGACGGGAAATCGGAGAGCCGAAGCTCATCATCCAAGGTCTAAAACTAACACTAAAAGAACAAAACTGGTGATGGGTCATGGTGGCACAAAAGTGCACCTTGTCACATTCTTTTGAGAGAGAGAGAGAAAGAGAGAGAGAGAGAGAGAGAGAGAGAGAGAGAGAGAGAGAGAGAGAGAGAGAGAGAGAGAGAGAGAGAGAGAGAGAGAGAGAGAGAGAGAGAGAGAGAGAGAAAGAGACAGACAGACAGACAGACAGACAGACATAGGCAGACAGACAGGTAGAGAGATATCAAAATAGAGGGATGTGTGTGTGTGTGTGTGTGTGTGTGTGTGTGTGTGTGTGTGTGTGTGCGCGCGTGTGCACGTGTGTGGATATGCATGCATTTGTGTCTGTTTGAGAGAGAGTGTTTTAAAAATGGATTACCACAATTTATAGGAATTTACCTCTGTGAAAATTTTATGCTGTAGCTTCATGTAAACAGCTTCAGATAATACGTTGACAGTGACAGTAATGATGATCAACATAGCCAAGCAAACATTCACTGTCAAAACTGATTTGATTACATTAGAATTTACTACACAAACCTGAAGAACAAATAGCATTTCACAAGCAGCAGTACCAATTGTCGTTGAAACTAGCACAGCGAAGAGGATGCTGACAGAATATAGCACACATACAATCAGTGCAAAGGAATTGACAAATGTTTAGTGGTAGCATTAAGAAAGAAAGAATCAGAAAGAAGAAATATGGAAAGAAAAAAATATGGAAAGAAAGAAATATGGAAAGAAAAAAGGAAAGAAGGAAAAATCGATGAAAAAAATGAGGGGATGAAAGAAATTGTTTACTAAATTCAAATGGATGGATGGAACAGCAGCACAGGAGAAAGAAGGCAACACAGCAGAAATGATGTAATACCCAGTGATAATAGTACTGCTGCAGGTAACAGAGGGGAGCAATTGGTGTCAGAGGTAGTGCGTGAGAGTGATAACCACACAAAATTATCCTTTGATTCTCCAAGTCATAGATTATTTATGCATTCAAAACTCTGACTCTATGAAACTCACAGCAATTCAGTCAATGGTAGGTAAAATGAGAAGAATCCGGAGTTTAAAGAACTCTTTAAGACAAACATCTGCCTCATAGTTAAACAACCGAGATTATGGCAGCACAAAGCAAAATATCTACTTACAGTGATGCCTGTGAGGATCATTCCAATGATGAGAACTAAACCAGGCCCCATCCTGCAACCACACAAATAATATTGTTTGCACTGCAGAAAACAAACAAACAAACAAACAGTCCATGAATTACAACTGCAGAATGCGTTGAAAAAAATCAATCATGATGCAAAAATTCCACTTAATCATATTAAAAAAGTTAACATTCCATAACTTTCCTCTTATCCCCGTAAAATTCAATTCATTTGGAACAAAATGAAAAATTTTGCAGTGCTGATTTTCTTCCCCTTTAGGATGGATCCATGGATGGTTGGGTGAAGTTTTACCGCCTATAAGCCTTAGTAGATTATATACTCACGGACAAAAGAAACACAAAAAAGTTTGTCCACCTTCGCCATATCCTAACACGTCCGTATGCTTCATCAATGCAGAATCTGCACTCATTTGTGAACACCACACATCCCCACTGTTGCCTGCGCCAGTTGATTCTGGCCTGAGCCCACTGGAGACGAGCTTGGCGATGACGATGAGTCAGCACTGGTCCTGGAGCTGGACGATGGTTTAGTAGCCCGTTTTCCTTGAAGCGACGGCGCACTGTCCTGGCGCTGACTCGACGTTGGGCTTTGCCTGGCAAGTTTGCTGATGTGATAGTCGCCTTCAGGAGCTTTTCTTGCCGATGGCTTCTTAAAATGTCTTGCCAACGGGTCATAGCTCGAGGCCTGCCTAACCGTGGTCCATCAGCAACCGTGCCAGTCGCCTGGAAACGGTGCTCTAGACTGTAGATAGTCGAGAGGTGAACATTGAATAGGTTTGCGAATCTTCTGTGAGGAACCCCAGCATCCAAATGGTCAAGCGCTCGGTTGCGTTCTTCTGCGCTAGTCTTGGCATCACTGCTGAGGACTGATGAAAAGAAAAGATAAAATTTTCAGGCCTGCTTTTTATTGAGGTACAGCCCCTGAACACTGCTACAGCAAGCAAATTTTACTGCACAACTTGCAAGAGCCTCCCATGAGGCGATCACCATGCCGCATTTGACCGTCCTTTGCCACTGTAAACAGAACGCTGTGCACAAAATGTGCACGTTGTGCGGTAGTTAAGAGTGCAAATGCATAGGCACTGTACGCAAAATATCTCAAGATTGTATTTAAAATATTAAAAATACACACTAACTTTTTTGCGTTTCTTATGTCCGTGAGTATATAAGGCCATTAATCACAAATATCACTAGAATAATTCAGAGTAAGAGCAAAATAATCAAGTCACGATGTCCCTATTTATTCTTCTCTTATGAATCTCATAGGGAGACGAGGTGGGTCTATTCTGACCCCCATCCCACAGGGGCTGGAGATAAAAGGTAGGTGCTTGCATTATGACAAAAAGATTATCTAAACAAGGGGTTCTCATCAGCAACCTGTGAACTTGGGCAGACAAACTGGGGAAAATCTGAGAATGGAAGAGGATTAATAATTTTTGGTTAAAGATTTATAAACCAATTTAAAAAAATTTAAGATGCAACAGATCTCTTACCTGTCTCCAAGAGGTCCACTGATGAAGAGTCCCTAGAAGTGGACAGCAAGAGCCAAAATCAAGCAGTGGTAGCTGTACCAGTATGATTACTGCACATCATGATGGGAGTTGTACCTGTGTCATCTTATTATTGCAAGCTCCAATGTTTGAGTCAGAGTGAAAATTCATTGCTAAATCAGATCATTACTTATCATCTACACTGTGTAAGTGGTATTAAAGCATAATACCAAAAAAAGAAAGGAAAAAGAGAAAGAAAGGATTGAAACTAGAGTATAATACCTGGTAATACATTTTAGTGCACAATAATTCATATAATGTATATGAAGCAATTTTTGCAAGCTTGACCACTGAAACAGGCATAAGTGGGATTATAAATCGATAATATACATTTTCTATTAAACAGATATTTTATTAGTATGACATTTTGATATCAGAATTTAGCAAAACCCTACCTAGCACAACATATAGTAGAGTATTTCATCACATGCTGTAGACAACAGGAAAGGTAAAAACTTCAAGCATCAAGTGATTACACTTACAGCATGACAAATGTGACCCAGCACCACAAAATGAGTGATAAGTCGTTTTTAGGATATTTAGAGGTTTTGGTATCAAATTAAAGCACAGCAACAGAGCATTCTATTGATACCAAAATCATTCTTCTACCTCTATTAATAAGGAAGTTATGGCCATTTGCAGTAAGAGGGTAGTAACATGTGAATTCTCAGAAGTATAGGGACAAAAGACTCTTTATTTACCATAGCAACCATATGTTAATAAGCATGAAACTTGGCATACTGCAACTGAAGACATCAAACTACCTCTGCAAAGCAACAGACAATCAACATTTATCAGAAAAGTGCTATAAATAATTCATAACTGCTTAGCTATCTATGATATCTCAGAAACACCTCATTCTAATACTCGTGTCAAGCAAACCTCATAGTAAACATAAACGTTCTCCACTTTAGAGGTAAAATTTCAGTCTAAGACCAGGATATGGTGTGCATTATGTGAAAACAAGTCTGAAAATGGCTAAAACTCAAAATGCACCATATTGACCCATAAATACAATACAATACACTACAATACAACTTTATTTGTCCCACAACAGGCAATTCAAGTACACTTTATGAGGCAGCAATAAAATAATCAAATACTAATCATAGTAGAAGAATACATAAAAATAATGTGATGGGTTAAATACATATGAAAAGAAACAGCACACTCGCACGCACACACACTCCCTGCAAACCTCAGCCTCCACAGCACATCACAGGCAACACCAACACCAGCAAGTATGCTCAAGAACAAGGCAAAAACATCTCACATCACAATCATCACCACAAGCACCACAGACCGGCAAAAATGTCAGAAAAGAAAAAAAGCAGTCAAAGGGAAACAATCTACCCAACACAAGTGGGCGAAAATCCAAAGCAACAGCACCAACTAAACCTAAGACCACAGCAAAAACAACAAAACAACAAGAACAACACATCTAACTAACTGTTCAAAAGTCTGACGGCATATGGAATAAAAGATTTAGAACCTCGGTTCCCTTTAAAGGGAGGCACGGAGTATTGCGTTTAGATGGAAGCAAAAGCAGGAACAGTCTCTTCCGTCAGAGGTACAAGTGGTCCACGGAATTTCTCCAAATTCATCACTGGCTTTCCAAACTTCGCTGATCACAAAAAGAGGAAAGGTCCTCTCTGCTTGTACTCCCCAATGATACTGGGGAGCCAGTGCGTTGACAAAGGCATTATAAACTCGTGTCTATCCACTTAACGGTCAGGCTGTTGAAGACCAACAAACAAATGATAAAGTCAACCAATACTTTCAGTTAAGGAACTAATTACAACACGCCGAGTAGATTTTTCGTGTCGGACAGGAAAATGATTTCAGTTTTCTCAACAGGTACATTCTTTGGTGACCACGTTTAACGATAGTGTGTGTGTTACATCCCATTTCAGCTGCTGTCAAAAACTGTCCCCAAAATACTGTAAGTAACAACTTCACCCTCCTCACCATGAANNNCACGCACACACACTCCCTGCAAACCTCAGCCTCCACAGCACATCACAGGCAACACCAACACCAGCAAGTATGCTCAAGAACAAGGCAAAAACATCTCACATCACAATCATCACCACAAGCACCACAGACCGGCAAAAATGTCAGAAAAGAAAAAAAGCAGTCAAAGGGAAACAATCTACCCAACACAAGTGGGCGAAAATCCAAAGCAACAGCACCAACTAAACCTAAGACCACAGCAAAAACAACAAAACAACAAGAACAACACATCTAACTAACTGTTCAAAAGTCTGACGGCATATGGAATAAAAGATTTAGAACCTCGGTTCCCTTTAAAGGGAGGCACGGAGTATTGCGTTTAGATGGAAGCAAAGAGAACTCTCTCCTCAGACAGTGGTCCGGAATTTCCCAAATTCTCACTGCTTTCAAAACTTGCTGATCACAAAAAGAGGAAAGGTCTCTCTGCTTTACTCCAATGATCTTGGAGCAGACGTTGACAAAAGCATTTAAACTGTTTCTATCCTTAACGGTCAAGCTGTTGAACCAACAAACAAATGAAAAAGTCAACAAACTTTCAGTTAAGGACTAATAAAACAAGCAGAGGATTTTCGTGTCGACAGAAAATGATTTCAGTTTTCTCAACAGGTACATTCTTTGGTGACCACGTTTAACGATAGTGTGTGTGTTTACGTCCCATTTCAGCTGACTGTCAAAAACTGTCCCCAAATACTTGTAAGTGTCAACAACTTCCACCTCCTCACCATGAATAACACTGGGAGGAGCAACATCTTTTGATCTTCTAAAATCAAAAATGATCTCTTTTGTTTTTGACACGTTTAGTTCCAAAAAGTTGTCATCGCACCAATCTACAAAATCAGAGAGGGCAAGACCATGATCGTTTTCTGGGCCCTGAAATAGAGACAACAAAGCAGAGTCATCCGCAAACTTTGCTAAATAACTACATTTCTGAATGCTTCTGCAGTTGTCTGTGTACAAAATATATAACAAAGGTGACAACACACAACCCTATGGAGAACCTGCACATGTGACAACAATGTCAGAAAAACAGCCGTTCACACAAACTCTCTGTTGTCTCTCCACCAAAAAATCCAATATCCACAGGACAAGTTCATCGAGGAGCTTGAAATCAAATTTTAATTTTTTCACAAGAATGTGTGGTTGCATTAAATTAAATGCAGAAGAAAAATCTGCAAAAATGAGGCGTGCATGAGCCTTAGGCTTTTTTAAGTGCTTGTGTAGGGTATTAAGAATGAACAGCTTGGCGTCCTCCAACCCCCTCCCAGCCCTGTAAGCAAACTGCAGTGAGTCAAGACACTTTTCAGTGACATTCAAAACCAGAGCCTTTATGATTTTTTCCAATATTTTCATCACAAGTGATGTTAGTGCAACAGGCCTAAAGTCATTGGGTTGTTTGGGTTTTGATGTTTTGGGTAGCGGGACAACGTTTGAAAACTTCCAAAGAGAGGGGACCTTTCCTGAATCAACAGACTGCTGGAAGAGAGGCTGGAAGACTGCACCAAGCTGATCAGCACAATAACGTAGAGTTTTGCCACAAATGCCATCCGGCCCAGATGCTTTGTTTACATTTATAGATTTAAACATTCTAGTAACAGTCTCTTGAGGAATAACAACATCATCATGACCTTGTACAAGTGAGGACCTGAAATCAGAAATGACAGCAGAAAAATCATGCTTTTCAAAGCGAGAATAAAAATGGTTTAAAACGTTAGGAACATCAGCATCAGCAACACCTTCAAGTTTGACAGGTTTCTTAGTGCAATCAATTTTCTGGTTTACAGATGACATAGTTTTTATTCCTTGCCATGCAGCCTTAAGGTTACCACAACTATACTGTGACTCTACTTTATCTTTATATTCCCTTTTGGCTGTCTTAATGGCATTGCGAACCTCTCTATTGATCATCTTCTTATCATGCTCACTTCCACTGAAAAACACACGTTTCTTTTTATTCAGAACTTCCTTTAGTTCTTTGGTCACCCAAGGCTTGTTGTTTGGAAATACCACACACTGTTTTACAGGAATAACGGTGTCAACACAAAAAGAAATGTACGACGAAATCACATCCACTAGTTCATCCAAACTATCACAAGCATTATGAAACACACTCCAGTCAGTACAATCAAAACATCCCTGTAAACAAGCAATGCTATCAGCTGTCCAACACTTCACAGACTTCACAACACGCTGTAAGCGATGAAAAACAGGCTTATACACAGGCGCCAGGTAAACACTATTGTGGTAAGAACCACCAAACGATGGCATAGGCCTAGATTGATAAGCCTCAGGTACAGAGCCATAGCCTACCAACCCTTAACTTTTTTCTTTTTTATGGGGGGGGGGGGGGGGGAAGTGGGGGGGGGGGGGGGGGGGAGGAAGTGGGACGGGGGGGAAAGGAAGGAAGAAATCAAAGGAAAATAACAAACTGCATGCTAACCCATTTTCCCAATGAGCACTAAGTGTAAAGAAAGCATTTTCAACAAAAGAGAAATGTATACACAACAATTCCTTAAAGCATATTAATACACACAAATGTGCAGTCTCAATCTGGCTTCTATTTTTTAATAATGATGATGATGATGACCACGACGATGTTGTTGTTAATGATGATGATGATGATGATGACGCTGATGATGACAACAATGATGATGATGACTACGACGATGATGACGACGACGACGATGATGATGATGATGATGATGATGATGATGATGATGATGATGATGATGACGATGATACAAAATTATAAATTAACAAAAAGTTATGTCTACCTAACAACCCCTCCCCCCTCTTTTTGTGTGTGGCCATATTACTCTAACCTTTTTTCTGGTCCAATCATGTCTAACAAAAGACATAAGAGAGCAGACGAGACAGAAAACACACAGACCGGCCATAACAAACACAATTACATAACAAAATGTACTTACAAAAGCATAGCTTGCCATGAAGAGGAAATCCAAAGTGCCCAGGAAATTCTCTGCATCATCAGGGGTTTGGAAAAGTCCCTGATTTCCCCACAGCTGCAAAAAACAACAACAACAAAAACACACATTTTTATGGCATGGGTATAATTAAACAAACATTTCCTGTACATAACTTTAGGGACGACTCATGTCAGTGGTCTGTATACAAGAAATCTTCAGTCCCTCACAATCAATGAGTGCTAAGGGGGAAAAAAAAAGTTGAGGTAACCTGACCGACTATTTTTTCCTGCCGACCCTAAACTTTATATATATTTTTCAACATGATCATGGAAAAATATATATACTAATGGTAAACATCAAACTGTGTGCTGTTTCATCATACTCGGGGAATCCACTATTTATGTTTAAACAAGCATTTTTAATGAAAGCGAAACTTGATTTCTGTTCAATCTGGCATCTTCTAAATTAAAATGTTTTTTAAAAAGTTCGGGCCACCTACCGACCCTATAATTTTTGTTGTTGCCATGTTACCATAACCACAACTATTCTTTATGGGGCCTGATGGGGGTTCATAGTGGGGGCCTGATGGGGGTTCATAGTGGGGGCCTGATGGGGGTTCATAGTTGGGGGCCTGATGGGGGTTCATAGTGGGGGCCTGATGGGGGTTCATGGTGGGGGTCTGATGGGGGTTCATAGTGGGGGCCTGATGGGGGTTCATAGTGGAGGCCTGATGGGGGTTCATAGTGGGGGCCTGATGGGGGTTCATAGTGGGGGTCTGATGGGGGTTCATAGTGGGGGCCTGATGGGGGTTCATAGCGGGGGCCTGATGGGGGTTCATAGTGGGGGCCTGATGGGGGTTCATAGTGGGGGCCTGATGAGGGTTCATGGCGGAGGCCTGATGGGGGTTCATGGCGGGGGTCTGATGGGGGTTCATAGCAGGGGCCTGATGGGGGTTCATGGTGGGGGGCCTGATGGGGGTTCATGGCGGCGGTCTGATGGGGGTTCATGGTGGTGGGGGGGGGGGGGCCTGATGGGGGTCCATGGCGGGGGCCTGATGGGGATTCATGGCGGGGGTCTGATGGGGGTTCATGGTGGTGGTGGGGGGGGCCTGATGGGGGTCCATGGCGGCCTGATGGGGGTCCATGGCGGGGGCCTGATGGGGGTTCATAGCGGGGGCCTGATGGGGGTTCATGGCGGGGGGGCCTGATGGGGGTTCATGGCGGGGGCCTGATGGGGGTTCATGGCGGGGGCCTGATGGGGGTTCATAGCGGGGGTCTGATGGGGGTCCATGGCGGGGGCCTGATGGGGGTTCATAGTCGGGGTCTGATGGGGGTCCATGGCGGGAGCCTGATGGGGGTTCATAGCGGGGGCCTGATGGGGGTTCATGGCGGGGGGGCCTGATGGGGGTTCATGGCAGGGGCCTGATGGGGGTTCATGGCAGGGGCCTGATGGGGGTTCATAGCAGAGGCCTGATGGGGGTTCATAGCGGGGGCCAGATGGGGGTTCATAGCGGGGGCCTGATGGGGGTTCATGGCGGGGGGGCCTGATGGGGGTTCATGGCAGGGGCCTGATGGGGGTTCATGGCGGAGGCCTGATGGGGGTTCATGGCGGGGGGCCTGATGGGGGTTCATAGAGGGAAATCTCTGACATATCTAAAGTTCCCCTAATCAGTCATGTTCATGCAAAAAGCCGTGTTGTGTTATCATGAGTACATCATTACTCCAATAACCAACATCTTCAGTATCAAAAGTAAGTGTAATGGCAAGAAGATAGAATTAGCCTCATGTAAAACAGGGCAAATTAGTCACATATCATCCTTAAAATAATATTCTTGGGGTAAGGTCAATACAATTCAACATAAAGCACACAAGATAGACCATGACAGAGTAGCATTTATCACAATTTGCTCCCTTTTTCTGAACACAAACACACACACACACACACACACACACACACACACACACACACACACACAAACACACACACACAAACATACACACACGATCACCCCCCCCCCCCCCCCTCCCCCCCCCCAAAAAAAAAGGGCAGTAGTGAACACTAATGTTATATACCAGAGAAATGAATTAGTTTTATTATTCATAGTTCAGTGGCTTGATTTTTGCGCTGTGTGTGTGTGTGTGTGTGTGTGTGTGTGTGTGTGTGTGTGTGTGTGTGTGTGTGTGTGTAGGCTAGATATTTTCCCTTTTGAAATTGCTGTCTATTTTGAGGCCTATTCAATTCATTCAACAACTTTCTTGAGGATATTAACAGTTTTCTTTCAATACAACATCTACAGTGGATGAGAAACCATTAAAAATTGTGACACTGATTCTTGTCCATGTCACATTCAATCTATTGTCAGTGATCCACTCTGTTATGCACATCTACTCACACTTTCTGGCTCAAAAGCCACTGTGGAGTTGACAGGCGTCCATTCCTCTGATATTGTGGTCTTGGCATTGCTGAAGGCTTTTCTTGCCGCATGGAGCCAAGCATAACTGAAACAATGAAAAGACAGCATGACAGAATGAGGAGCTTTAGTTGAAGCTGTGTATCAACCCTTCCTGGAGAATTTCCCACCGCTCTTTCTGGCCATTGGACAGCTTTTCTCTATAATCTATGCACAAAAATGAAGAAAGCTACTTCCCAGAAAAAGCATCCAGGATCAAGCCATTGAATAAAACTTCACATATAACTTTTGTCATCTCCCCACCATCTATTCATACCCACCCACCCCCTACTCCCACCCTTACCAGCCCCTCTCTCTCTCTCTCTCTCTCTCTCTCTCTCTCTCTCTCTCTCTCTCTCTCTCTCTCTCTCTCTCTCTCTCTCTCTCTCTCTCTCTCAGAATTTAATAAATATTTTCCATAGAAAATTACGGCCTGACTGCAGAGGTTCAAAAACAGTGGCTGTTGCTAGATATCAACTTGACCTATCGACTATGGGGCTTCCAAGGGTTTTCTCAAGCATTTCAATGTGCCTCAAGAGGTGGAGGTGTTGTAAGTGATGTGCCTGAGTTTTATGCCACACAGGCAGATTTGGGAAAGGGACAGTTGCTGTTGAATCTCCAGCTTGGAAAGACTTTTCTAAAGTCAATAGAAAAAAATAGTTCTTAATACTGCTTTCTTGAGAAGTTGTAGTAGTACTGGAAATGGTATCCAACACCCACCCACACACCCAGTTGTTTTCTAAATAAAACTTTAAAAGCCTCTACCTCATAACAGAATGGACAGCCTGTATCTTGTCCTTTATGTACAGTGTTTGATGACACAGCAATGTTTTGTAACAACCAAAATATGAAAATTTCATCAGAGTTCCACATCGCCCAAGGAAAGAAGAGTTGGGACAATGGTAGATAGTGCCACATTGATTACTTTTGAATGCCAATACCTGTTCTGCATTATCTCACAATATGATTCATCTATTCCACTGTATCTACATTCACTCTGAGTCTTGATAGAGTGATAGAGGAAGAAGACATAGATAAACTAAAAATAAAACCCATACTATTTTCTATCACATAAAAGACATGAGTGACCTGTTTAAGCTTAGTCTCATCTTCCCTTCTGTTTCCAACTTGGTTATTCTCCACTATAGTGACTATGTCATTTAACATGAACAATCTGCTAGTTTATTCATGAGAGGAAAAACGGGCATCCCACAACATTTCCATTGTTGCTTGTGTTCCTTGTTGATAATGAGTAATCTCTAATGTTCACACACGCAGATTCACACTGACGCACGCGTTCCACCTCTGGTTAGATTTCAACGACACCACATGCACAGATCACGATGCTATGCCTTCTAGTTCTACAACCTTCCAATACATGCCGATATAACGCGGCAAAGAGCTCCTTACTGTGACAACTTAGATAGCGCCACAGCACGCCAAGTCAAAACCCATTTGAGAATGTGCAGTTTTGTGGGTCCGTCAGCCCTATCAAAACAAGGTAGCCAACAGTGAACAGACCACACGCATCCTTCGATTAACAGCTTTTCTCGACAGGAGGAAAAGGCAATTAAAGCCAACTATGAAAATCCAAATGTAAACACAAATAAAAGATATCGCACAACCTACCTGAAAAATGTTAGCACAAAAGTCGTCAGGTAGTAAATATTGTTTTTTCTCCGCAGAAGTGCCACAATTCCACGCATCTTTCCCGAGTCGAAAGCCGTAGTCGAACTTGCCAAGTCCAAACTGCCCAAACTGGCCAAAGCACGATCTCCTCTCCTCTGAATGTGTCTGATGGCTGGTGTCGACTGCTCCAAGGTTTTAACAGCGACTGTCGAGTCCTATCGCTGTAAAAGTGTATACTAAGCTACAGTCACAAGGAACGCTCAAACAGATACGTCAGCACCTTCAGCATCTGCCTCTTGCTGACATCATCGAATCAACACAGTGACACTGGGCAGTCTGACTGGGCACTTGTATCAAAGACCATACATAGTAAACAGTCTTTGCTTGTATCTGTAATTCAAGGGTAGATCACTTTCATAGCATAATTGTAGAGAGTTATCTCCCTTACAATCTCGCGTGGGTCGTGCGTGCGTGTGTGTGTGTGTGCGTGTGTGTGTGTGTGTGTGTGTGTGTGTGTGTGTGTGTGTGTGTGTGTGTGTGTGTGTGTGTGTGTGTGTGTGTGTGTATGCGTTTGGTTGCACTCCACTTCATCTCTGCTACGATGTAGCAGGCTCAGGAGTTTCGATTGGTTGGTTTCTTTAATTACTTAAAAAGCAGAGGGTTTTGGAGGCCTGTTTGGATACAGGAATCCCCAAAATGATTTCACATTCAATTTTATCCCTCTTGATCGACTAGACGACTTAATAAAAGCATTAGGGTCGAATATAATTGAGAACAAAAGAGAAATATAACCAGTAATAAAGAAAGGTCAAGGGAATACCGGTGCGTCGTCTGCTACTTCGTTAACAAGCATATGTGTATAAATGCTGACGTTTACTACAGATATCAAACCATGACATACAATCCACTCTGCCATGGTTATGACTCGAGCCAGACGCGCAGGAACCGTGGGCACATTTTAATTTGTAGTCACACCTCTCACACAAGATGCCTGGAGGCAGTCACCCTGGCCAGAGAGGCTTGGGTCATCATGCTCTCGCTGCCTCCACGCACAACACATCGGTTCTAGCCGCTCGAGGTGTCCTTTTTCAAACCATTGCAGATGTTTTTCACCCAGGCTCAAGAGAGATAGCTAAGACAGTAAGAGGTCACCCTGGAGGAGTCATAACTGCTCGGCAAATCTCATAGCCATTCCGTGCCGCATACCTACAGGCAGCAACGATGAGCAATGCAGTAGGTGGATTCGCGCATACCTACGTACAGGCAGCAACGATGAGCAATGCAGTAGGTGGATTCGCGCATACCTACAGGCAGCAACGATGAGCAATGCAGTAGGTGGATTCGCGAAATGAGGGGTATGGGCCTGCAGCAGGGGCGTCGTCACAAATGCAGACTTCATTGCGGCAGAGCAGCATGACATGCCACAGTCTGTATCACCATGAGAGCGGCATGACATGGCACAGTCTGTGTCACCAGAGCAGCATGACATGCCACAGTTTGTGTCACCAGAGCAGCATGACATGGCACAGTCTGTGTCACCAGAGCAGCATGACATGCCACAGTCTGTGCCACCAGAGCAGCATGACATTCCACAGTCTGTGCCACCACAGCAGCATGACATGCCACAGTCTGTATCACCAGAGCAGCATGACATGGCACAGTCTGTGCCACCACAGCAGCATGACATGCCACAGTGTGCCACCACAGCAGCATGACATGGCACAGTCTGTGTCACCAGAACAGCATGACATGGCACAGTCTGTGTCACCAGAGCAGCACGACATGGCACAGTCTGTGCCACCACAGCAGCATGACATGCCACAGTCTGTGTCACCACAGCAGCATGACATGGCACAGTGTGTCACCAGAGCAGCATGACATGCCACAGTCTGTATCACCAGAGCAGCATGACATGGCACAGTCTGTGCCACCAAAGCAGCATGACATGGCACAGTCTGTGTCACCAGAGCAGCATGACATGGCACAGTCTGTGTCACCAGAGCAGCATGACATGGCACAGTCTGTGTCACCAGAGCAGCATGACATGGCACAGTCTGTGCCACCAAAGCAGCATGACATGGCACAGTCTGTGTCACCTGAGCAGCATGACATGCCACAGTCTGTGTCACCTGAACAGCATGACATGCCACAGTCTGTGTCACCTGAGCAGCATGACATGCCACAGTCTGTGCCACCAGAGCAGCATGACATGGCACAGTCTGTGTCACCAGAGCAGCATGACATGGCACAGTCTGTGTCACCAGAGCAGCATGACATGGCACAGTCTGTGTCACCAGAGCAGCATGACATGCCACAGTCTGTGTGAGTTCTCTAGGGGTTTTGTGTCCTAGTGTAAAGTGTACTTGAGAGAGTGCACATGCATGAGAGAGGAGTGTGAGATCCTTACGGGATCAAACCCCGAGAGTGACGTGCAAAGATGGTATTGTTGTAAACTGATCTTATCACTGTGGACAGACAAGTGCACGAATATAGGTTTTTTTTCCAAACGACTACCGGGTACTGCATTTGTATATCGCCTTTCCTGGTGCAAGTTAGGAGAACCTATGTATCTACATCGACGTTTTGAAGAAGATCTTCGAAAAATTTACAACACCAGCAACGGCATGTGCTGTTATTCTTGCTTTATATATATATATATATATATATATATATATATATATATATATATATATATATATATATATATATATATATGTGTGTGTGTGTGTGTGTGTGTGTGTGTATGTGTGTGTATCTGAACTTTTTTTCCCCGGGCAATCAGAATATTTGCACAGAACTATGTGGAGAAAGTTTTCCATTATCCAGGGTTCAGGAAAGGAGTGATGGAGAAGCTAGGACTTGGACCAGACTCATGATCGTAAAGGCTTCCTAATTATTGCATGGTTTGGCTGATCAAAATTCAGCCATACAAATGTGTCATAGTATTTTTGAAGCCCTCACTACATTTTCGATCGCTGCATGCATGCAACAGCAGACAATGCAGCAATGCAGTCACGAGAGGAATCGTCCCTACGTGCAAATTAAGGCACATCTTATACGTGTATTGGAACGATGACTCGGGGTGGCGGGGTTGGGGAGGGGATGGTGGCAAATTTCTTACGTAGAGCTGCACAAAAAGTCTATCGTGGAATACAATAAATTTCGTAGGTTTAAGGCACTAAATGATTAAACTTATCCTGCAGATATCTCTAGTATTCATGATGTCTTCCACTGCCAGGGTAATTGACTGGCTGGTTGGCTGGCTGGCTGGCTGGCTGGCTGGCTGACTGGCTGGCTGATGGATGGTTAGTATAGTTCATTGTATTCTGTGTGTACTAGTGCTGAGGGATAATACTATTTGCTCGTTCATCTTGCCCCGTTTTTGTTGAAACCGTACACAGTCTACGTGAGGTTCTCTACGTGACGACCCTCTGTGGTCGGGGGTAAGAATAGACCCACCGCGTCTCCATGTGCCATGCGGAAGAGACAAATAGCAAAAGAACTGAAGTCTTGACTCGCTCATATTTCAACCAGTACCAGGGATATGAGTAGTCAACGGCCATACGTAGCCTACACTGACTGTAATAATGTGCACCCTCATGCATGCAAGCATCCATAATCCTTCCACCCATCCATCCATCCATCCACCCGTCCGTCCGTCCGTCCTTTCATTCATCCAACCAATCATCCATCCTTCCACCCATCCATCCATCCATCCACCTATCCATCCATCCATCCATCCATCCACCTATCCATCCATCCATCCATCCATCCACCCATCCACCCACCCTTCCATCCATCACTCCATCCGTCCGTCAGTCCGTCCGTCCGTCCGTCCTCAGTCCACCCACCCACCCACAACCAACCACCCACCCGTCTGTCCGTCCGTCCATTTATCCGTCCGTCTGTCCATCCATCCATCCATCCATCAATCCATCCGTCCGTCCGTCCGTCCGTCCGTCCGCCCATCTATCCATAAGAACTCGATGACAAGTTAATGCTCCTCTTACTTCTGGCTGTGAATGGACACGAGATAAGCATGAGTGACAGAGTTGAGCATCATTTATCCACTCTTTGGGGATGTAGAGATAGTGTAAATGATTTCACATACATATATGTCGATCAGTTTCTGATATCGTGCAATGGCACGATACGATTTAGGTTGCTAAAGGCCGCCGTACACGAGGCGATTTTACCCTGGCTTTCTCGCAAGCGTCATTGTGGCAGCCAATCACGGCTGGCAATAGTGGAGCAAGAGCGTCAGTAGCGCTCTGCCATTGGGAGATATTTTTGTCAGTCCGTGTGTGTGTGTGTGTGTGTGTGTGTGTGTGTGTGTGTGTGTGTGTGTGTGTGTGTGTGTGTGTGTGTGTGTGTGTGTGTGTGTGTGTGGCGCGTGGAATTGCCTCGTGTGCGAAGGCCTTTACTTGACTGCGCGTTATCCGCACTCTGATTTAATGATTTATCGCTCAGCCAATGCCTATGAATACATGACAAACAAAGAAAATCATGTCCATTTATCGATCAACACGTCATGAGAAGCTAAAACCGTGTTTCCTTCAGACTGACTATCAAAAACGCATAAGAAGGAAACCTCGCCGTGATTTCTGATCTGCCCACTCCCTTACTTTTCTTTTGTATTCCAACCTTCTTTTGCTCCTCCTCTTTCCTGACTCATCCTCATCTTTACCTTCCCTTTTACTTTAAACACACTTCCATCCCTCATCTCTGACATATTTCATTCCTTGCTGAAATCTACTTCTTTCCTGAAATTGAGGCGACATCTCTCTCTCTCTCTCTCTCTCTCTCTCTCTCTCTCTCTCTCTCTCTCTCTCTCTCTCTCTCTCTCTCTCTCCCTCCCTCCCTCCCTCTCTCTCTCTCTCCCTCCCTCCCTCCCTCGCTCCCCCCCTCGCCCCCCGTCCCCCCCCCCCTCTCTCTCTCTCTCTCTCTCTCTCTCTCTCTCTCTCTCTCTCTCTCTCTCTCTCTCTCCCTCTCTCTCTCTCTCCCTCTCTCAAATTGGGCCTTCACGTCAATACTAACAAAACGGGTTTCCAGGCCGAGGCGAAAGGTGGTCTTTAGGAGGAACAGATCTAGAAGTGGTAAATGAGTAAGTTAATTATCAGTATCTTCTGCTCTCGACAGCCTGGGTGTAAAAGTCAAGGAAAAAAACAAACTGTACACTTGATAAAGGCAATAATGGCATCTTCTTACTCTGAGCACAGCAGTCTTTTTCAGTTTGAACGATGCTCAAATGCAACCTTCCTTACTCTATGGTTCAGAGTTGTGGGGATTGGAGACAAGAGAAAGTATTGAAAGGGCACATTATATTATGTTTGCCTGCAATAGCTTTCTCAATGTTTCTATAAATACTCCAAATTTCATGTGCAGTGGTGAAACTATTATTCGGGGGATTAGGTACTGGTTTCGGCTGAGCAGGATGTCGGAAAGCAGACTGCCAAAGCAGTCCTACATAAAGCTGTCGAAAGAAAGCGTGTGTGGTAAGCTGATTTTTAGAAAAATCAATTGAACAGTGTCTGTCAAGACTTGGATTTGCCTATATGTGGACAAATTGTGGGCATATAAATAAGGAGAGCTTCATCCGATCGCTAAGACAACGACTTTGTGACTGCTCCCTGCAGGACTGGCACATGAAAATTAATGAAAGTAGCCGGCTTGCCTTTTAGAGATCTTTTAAGCTCTCTCTACATTGCGAGAGTTATCTGAATGACATTAAAAAATTAGGGATGCATTAATAAGTTTCCGTGTTGGAAATTATGCATTTTGGGGCAAACCTGCGCATTTCTGAACACGATGGAGACAAAGAGTGTCCATTTTGCGGAGAGTACGAGGATGAGCGGCATTTTATAATTTAGTGTCATAGATATGGGGACTGACTCTCTCTCTCTCTCTCTCTCTCTCTCTCTCTCTCTCTCTCTCTCTCTCTCTCTCTCTCTCTCTCTCTCTCTCTCTCTCTTTCCATCTGCCTGCCTGTCTGTCTGTCTGTCTGCCTGTCTGTCTGCCTGTCTGCCTGCCTGTCTGTCTCTCTTGTTGCACTCTTCTCTTGCAATATCCTGATGTACGGGGGTTCTCCTGGCTTGCGCTGGGAAGTCGAAGTGACAAACACTGGTGGTCGTTTTCGGTCAACTTTATTCACGCACTGATGAACACACAGTGGTGAAAATCAGCACACCGTAATCGTTGTAACAATTCGCTTCACTCTACGCACAGCGTCGCAGAGGACTTGCTCTGTACAAAGTTAAGCTCACACCTTAACTCTGTCGTATCTGTTGCTAGTCTCTCAGCCGTGTCTCTATCGCGTCTCTCATTCTCTCGCTCTGTCGCTCCTTGTATACATAATTCCAGGTTCTAGATTGTTCGCGAATGTAGTTGCATAATCTCCAAAGCTCGAGCCGGAAATCGACTGACGTCGCGTAACACAACAAGCCAATTTTAGCTTAACTCGGTCGCGGGTCAAGGCCAATGACCTGACCGATACAAAAAAAATCAAATGTGCAGCGACACTCCAGCATGATCGAGAATCTTCACAACATAGCTCGTCCCCTAAAGACCGAAACGACCTTGTCGGTCTCACTACATGTACAACTTCACAATTAAATTTACAAGACATCACGAACTATCGCCTAAAAAAATAAGCAACTAGCAACATCATTAACATCAACAACAACAACAAAATACCGGGAAAAGTCAATTCGCAGTCCAGGTAGTCCATGAATTACAGAGTGAGTGGCATAGATGCAAAAACCTGACACATGGGCGTAAGCTTCCTTGCGATAGCTCCTGCCCAGTTCATGGGGTCAATGTCTGCAAGACCACTGTCCATACTGTCACTGAAAGTATAGAACTCCTCACAGGAAGCGAGATAGGCGCATCACACGCCGCCCTCGCCGCGTGTATGTCTGCACGTCCTCAGGGGTCGCTCCATCCTTGCTCTCGTCCTGATACAGCGTCTCTCTAGGCTCGTCGTCGGTCGGGTCAGGGCGGCGTTGTGACGACTGCCACTTGTCCGGCGGTAGATCTCCCTGGTACTTCCAGAGATGGGCACGGTTCACGTAACGTCCTGCCTGTTGCCGGGCCAGCTTGGTGGTGAATCCACTCTCAGCACGTGGGCCGGAGAACCACGCTGCAGTGGCTTCAGGAGAGGTCTGGTGATCAGCCTTGCGGTCGTAACCAGACTTCACTCCGACCACGCTCCGCTGCAGGTGTGTCCTTGCGGACCCTCGCACTGCCTGCAGTACCCTGGAGCGGCTCCTCACCCTGGGGCACTTCACGGGGGGTATCCACCAATGGCCTGGCAACCACTGCAAAACTGTCAGTCTTACTAGGGCCACTACGATGACTCTGGGGTCTTGTCCGTGAGGCACAGATGGCACAGCGCCGACACAAGTTGCGAACGGACTTGTGTCGACCGATCCAAAAGTACCGCTCACAGACGCGTCGGTACGTCTTCTGCCTTCTGAGGTGGCCAGCTGCTGGGTCGTCATGTAGCTGTCTCAGCGCTTCCTCCTGCATGACTCTTGGCAGAACAGGGAGAAGGCGGCAGGTTTCTCCCTTCTCGTTCATCCACTTTCTGTACAGCGCTCCCTCCGTCAGCTGCAGGGCATCCCACTGGGTCCAGTGCGTCTTGGTGACAGGGCTGGCAACGGCAAACTTCCTCCAGGGTGGGCGAACAGGCTTGTCCTCCATCCAGCGGATGATGGGCTGCAGGTCAGGGTCCTGTCTCTGTGCGGCTGCCAGAGGCGTCTCTTGAGCGGTGATCCGCCTCAACGCTCCCGAGGGACGCAGTGAAGCATTCCCTTCACCCCTTCTCACCCTTCAACTGCACGTGGTGCCCATCAATCAGCAGTCTATAACACAACAATGCTTCTGCAAAAAGTCTATCCCCAGGATGACGTCATCTTCTACATCGGCGATCAGGAAGGGGGTGAGAAATAACAAGCTCACCGGCCTTCACTTTCACTGTCACGACGCCGTGCACAGAGATCGGTCTGTAATGACGTCCGTGAGCACCATCTCTGATTCTCCTCTCCTCTTGTAGGGGCACAGACCAGTCCTCAACACCGAAATGGTCGCTCCTGAGTCGATCAGTGCCTGATGACAGTTGCCGTCGATGTGAACCTCGATCGCCAGTCCTGCTCGGTCGACCCGCACGCTCTTGAGCCGGTGCAGGGTGGAGTTTTCCTGGGTGGTGGTGGCCTTCTCCTTCCTCTGTGGACAGCGGCGAGCGATGTGGCCTGTCTTATTGCAGTTGTAACACTTGATATGTCCACGCTGTCCCTCCCGACCAGAGGAAAGGTTTCTGATCTTTACCAAATACTC
>JAWQFJ010001530.1:212146-224399 GCA_034096865.1 Theodoxus fluviatilis | reverse complement strand
GACCTTCAGATGACCAAGGTCAAGCAACTAAACCTACCAATGACATCATACACAAAGAAATGCTTTACACATTTTTCCTACCAAAATACATGTGACCTTGACCCAAGGTCAAGGTCATCCAAGGTCATGCAACACAAAGCTGTTAATTCAAGACATAGGAAGCACAATGGTGCTTATTGGCACTTTCTACCATGAGATATAGTCACTTTTAGTGGTTCACTACCCATTTTGGTCACATTTCATAAGGGTCAAAGTGACCTTGACCTTGATGATATGTGACCAAATGTGTCTCATGATGAAAGTATAACATGTGCCCCACATAATTATTAAGTTTGAAACAGTTATCTTCCATAGTTCAGGGTCAAGGTCACTTCAAAATAGGTATACAATCCAACTTTGAAGAGCTCCTGTGACCTTGAAGCAAGGTCAACCAAACTGGTATCAAAAGATAGGGCTTGCTTTGACCTATATACCACTTGTAGCTAAGGTCGCCATTCTCAATAACGTGGGAGAAAATTGGGAAAATGTGAAAAATGACTGTTTTTGAGACCACATTTATGGCTCCTGTGACCTTGACCTTGAAGCAAGGTCAAGTCACTATGTATGTTTTTTGAGGCCTTGTCATCATACACCATCATGCCACATTTGGTGTTGATAGACTTAATAGTCTCCGAGAAAAATCCAACGTTTAAGTTTTTTACGCCCGGACGGACGGACGCCCGGACGCACGGACGACACGGCTCAGTACATAGACTCACTTTTGCTTCGCATGTGAGTCAAAAACTACTTTTACCAAGTAAAAGATGCGTGGCCGGATGTATGAAAGTCGATCCTCAATATTTTCATACATTCGGTTAACCGGATTTAGTAAAGACCGGATGTATGAAAGACAAAAAGTGGGTCCCGACGACTTTCTTACATCCGGTCTCGACTGTATAATGTTCAAGATGGCAGCCATCACAAAACAAGGAAAACAAGGCAAACAATGCAAGTTGGCATCAGTACAGGAAACAACAATTTATTAGGCCCAGTATGATAATAATGGCTCATAATCTCTGGATAGTCCAGAACAATTGTTGATTATGTGTTCAGGTTGATAATATGATGATATGAAGCGAATACTCTTTTCTTCTTTTTGAAATGTATTGATTACATTGACCACTTATTTGCAACCAAGCTTTAGTTTGTGCAGAACTAAATCTGCATAAGTGCACAGAGGAAATATTAATTTCTTTGCCCTTTCAAAAATCCTCCAAGAAAATGAAATCATAGAATGCAGTGCAGCTTTCAAGATTCCAACCATCACCATGAAAGGGTAATTTAGGCACATGCTGTCAAGGCATGCAAGCTTTGTGTACTTTACATTTGGTCACGTGCATCAGAGGCAAACACTACCTGTCAAATCCTAGCATCTGAAGAGGAAAACATCCTTTAAAACAATTACTATTTACATGACCAAAGTCTGCAATGTATGGCAATAGAGCTGCGACAATTGACTATGGACGGAACCATGATCGTATTTCCGCATATCATAAAAGTGAGTAAGGAAACAATGACCCATCAATGACATGATCTAAATCAAACGTGAAATGGCAACCACACAATGAAGTATAAAAATAAGTTATGAACAACATATTTGCTCTCAGGAAGACTAAGCAACTAAAATGAAAGTGAAAAGGACAACTACGGCAACACATTTAATCACAGACACAGGCTTAATCATTCCAAAAATAGTTTAATACACATGTACAAGTCTGTCAATCAGGGGGAGAAGAAAGAAAGAGGGAGACGTCTGACAGGAAAAGACTAATACAGGGAGGGAGCTGTACAATATGTACACCAATGGGTTCAAACGAAGAACCCTGCCAAAAATCAGCAAGACCAAGTACACTGGGGCATGCATAGCTCAGTAGTTAGTGCCAACAAAACAGTCCGAACATGACTAATGCAAGGTGATGACTGCTGGAACTAACAAAAGGAAGGGAAGGAAACTGATAAGCTGGACTGGGCCATTTATTGGGGATGGGTGGCAAGGCACTGGGATGCTGTCTCCATCCCCCACTGCAAACCTGCCAGTCTGCCCTCCAACCCACCCTCCCAGGCCAGTCTTGCTGGCTCTACAGGTCTGGTCCCTAGTATAGCACCCACACTTCCACTACACCTACACAGACACTCAGCAGCCAGTCCCTCAGGCTACAGTAGACCCCACACATACCCACCCCACCCCACTCAACTGTGCAGTCAACATGGCCTGCATCTTAACTCATCTGGGATGCTCCTGCCACTCATCCATGTGTTGGAACTTCCTTCCTCCACATCCAGAAATTACATCTACACAAAATTAACACAGGAGAAAAGGAAATGATTCAAAAGGAAAAACTCTTGAGATGCTTGGATGAGAAAACCAAATGCTTCAATTAGCCATTCGAGATCCCGACATTCTTGACAATACACCGACTTGAAAGGAGTTGACTACGACAGCTAACAGCAATAGCTTGACAAGTGCTTACTACAGTATGGCTGAAGCTATGCTTCCTCTCTTGTCAGTAACATGAAAACATGTCTGTTGTCTAACATGTCAGCAAGGCAAGACACTTTCACAAACAAACAAAGACTTACACAGTTTGGTATTATGTCAGGATGATGCATTCAATGGTATTTAGTCAAAATATAATCAGTGAAGGCTCAGCTTTAAATATCCACAGACTCAAGATATATCTATATTGCTATCTGGTGTGAAAGACATTTGTAATTTTAACTAAAAATAGTCACATCCCTGTGTCAATCATGATATATCACTTGTTTGTAAGGCAGACATAAGCATGGACCATGAGCTGAATAAATTCAAATGGAGAAAACATTTAGATACAAACAACCCCTTATCTGAAAGTGGCAGTTGCCCCAAAGCTGAACTCAGACTACAGCAAAGTGCAAGAAAGTGACCTGCCATTCACAGACAACATGGTTCTGAGTGCAAAGCATTAGCTTGCATCTATCCCTTACCCACCACCCACTTCTGCCACAAAGAGCTGAAAGTTTTGGCAAGCACATCATCTACCCATGACAAACAAGACTATGGCAAATAAAGGAAAATGTCCCTTCTCCCATCCCTTGCATAGCTTACCATGCAAAAGTACAGTGAATGCTACAGCAGCAAGTCACGAGATGGTGACTTTCAGCAGTTAGTCCTCAATTTATGGACAGCAAAAACAGGCATCTCAAGTCCTTGATGATCTAGTGAAGTCCATTGACCAGGAAATCTGACTCTTCCACAATCTCATATGCACCAGTGGCTCTCAAAAACCAGTAACTAGCATCAATAAAGCAAGCGCTCCCCATCAAGAGATGTCGGGGACGAAGTGATTTTGATGTGCCATGATCTGTCAATGTTTCAGCCAACATTGAAGACCTGGGGCACGAAGAACTTGAAAAGTGCAAAAAGCAGGGCCAAGGCATGCAAGACCAGTGCCAGTCCCTGGGAAAGAAAGCTGACCAGAGGCTCTGTCAGAGCGAGTCCTTCTTGGTCAACTTGTCAATGACCTCTTGCAGTGGTACCAGCTCCTTGCAGTCTATCAGGTTGAACTCCTGGACGAAGAAGATGAAGTGCTTGAAGGAAGTGTTGAGATGCGCCTCTTCAGCCAGCTGCACCACCTCTGCAAAGTGGTGGTAGTATATGTGTGCATACACACGGAACAGCCGCTTCAGGATGGTCTTGGCTGTGCTCAGGAAGTTCTTTGGAAATGGAATACCTGGTGGAGGAGGATCAAGACAACAAGGTTAGGGCGACTGATGTATCCAAAATGTCTGCCTTCATGCAGTTTATACATATAACAATATACAAAAGAAAACCATGGTGAGCAGATGCATTTTTCAGGCAATGGAGCAAAAATGTCAGTTTCAAAATAACACCCCTTTTTGTAGATTATGATAATAAAGGATCAACTATGATGATAATCCTTGTCATCCATTCCATCAGAAACCCTGTCATATGCATCATTCTCATAAGGAGAATTCAACCCATCAGCGTAGTGCCCAGATGATTAAGCTATTTCTACACTGATTAGGTAAAATGCAAGCTTTTTAGACAACGAAAAGTCTAAAAGCACAAATGCCCAAACACATTCACACACAAAATGATCTGCACTGACTGAAACATGGCATTTCAAAACATGCATGATTTGTATTCTCCAACTCTAAGGCAAGATGATCAGAGCAAAGCAGTCTCATTTGGGCATCCAGATTCCACAATACATTGACACAAAAACATAATGACAGAGGGCACCCATACATTGTGGGGAAGTCTGCTCAACTCCAACATGAACTGCTTCCACTGCACACCCATTTTGTAGTAGCTAAGGACCATAGAAAGTGCCTCTCTGACATATTCAACTACGTGCTTTGTCTCAGATGCTGTATACACATCATGTAACTTGACTGGGTGTTTTCATCCTACAAAGCTATTTATGATGCTGTCGCAACAGAAACTTATTTAGCAAAGCCTAACATTCAAGTGTGAAATCAAAACTTTTTGTCACATTTTATCACAATATTGGCTCATGGCCACAACAGTAAATCGACTTCACTGCCAGCAAAGCAAGGGCAACAGTTTCCTGTTATGGAAGGGAAATGTCTCATCATAATGCGAGGACAACAGTTTCTTATTTTGGAAGGGAAATGTCTCATCATAATGCGAGGACAACAGTTTCCTGTTATGGAAGGGAAATGTCTCATCATAATGCGAGGACAACAGTTTCCTGTTATGGAAGGGAAATGTCTCATCATAATGCGAGGACAACAGTTTCCTGTTATGGAAGGGAAATGTCTCATCATAATATGAGGACAACAGTTTCCTTCCTTGGAAGGGTAGAGTGTCCAATCTTTATGTGAGGACAACAGTTACTCATCATAGTGTGAGGACAACAGCGTCCTCTTTTGGAAGGGTAGAGAGTCCCATCTTCATGCGAGGACAACAGTTTCCTCTTTTGACAGGGTAGAGAGTCTCATCACAATATGAGGGTAACATTACCTAGTTTGGAAGGTAGTGAGTCTCATCACCATATGAGGACAACAGTTACCTATTTTGGAAGGGTAGAGAGCCTCATCTCAATGTGAGGGCGACAGTTACTTATATTGGAAGGGTAGAGAGCCTCATCTCAATGTGAGGCAACAGTTACCTATTTTGGAAGGGTAGAGAGCCTCATCTCAATGTGAGGACAACAGTTACCTATTTTGGAAGGGTAGAGAGCCTCATCTCAATGTGAGGGCGACAGTTACCTATATTGGAAGGGTAGAGAGCCTCATCTCAATGTGAGGCAATAGTTACCTATTTTGGAAGGGTAGACAGCCTCATCTCAATGTGAGGGCGACAGTTACCTATTTTGGAAAGGTAGAGAGCCTCATCTCAATGTGAGGCAACAGTTACCTATTTTGGAAGGGTAGCCTCATCTCAATGTGAGGTCAACAGTTACCTATATTGGAAGGGTAGAGAGCCTCATCTCAATGTGAGGGCGACAGTTACCTATTTTGGAAGAATAGAGTATTCTCACAATGTTAGGGCAACAATTACCTCTTTCGGAAGGGTAGCGAGTCTCCTTGCAATGCGAGACAACATTTACCTATTTTGGAAAGGTAGAGAGCCTCATTGCAATGTAAGGGCAACAGTTATCTACTTTGGAAGGGTATAGAGCCTCATCGCAATGTGAGGTCAACAGTTACCTATTTTGTAAGGATAGAAAGCTCATCTAAATGTGAGGACAACATTTACCTATTTTGGAAGGGAACAGAGTCTCATCATCCAGTTGGTCCTGCACCCAGGTCATGAGGTAGTCAATGTACTTGGGTGCCGAGCACTTGATAGGCTTCTTGATGGTTTGACCATCAGCCCAGTGGTACTCATATTTAGGACCTGCAGACATGACTGTGCACCGATCTTCTGTGCAGTATTCTGTGATGGTCCCATACAGCATGTTAATCTGATTGAAGAAGTCCACGGCTGCAAGGCAAGCAAAACAAGTCAGCTTTTCACAACTGTCCAATACAGGTGATAAATTCATCTGGCTTCTCAATCAAAAGACGATACAATTAACACATACTGAAAAAGACTTTGCTTAACATGTTGTTACATTATAGAGACAAATTACTGGCCGCACAGAGCAAAGGCAATATAAGACGGGTAATCATGGCATCTTCCTTGCAGCAAGTGTTTAGCAATCGTGACTAAACCTCAAGAACCACAATGAATATTATAACAGAAAACAACACTTGATTGCATGCAAGACTCCTGAATCAAAACTTATGATGGGCTTAGTGGCGACTTGATGCTTCATTCAGTAAGGACTAGGAATGGACAAAAACATATCAGAATGTGAGAGGAGAAAGTAGGTCAGGGAGAGGAAAGGCAATACTTGCTGTTGACGGCCACCCATTCATTCAGGTCCTCGCCCTCAGGAAGCACCACTGCCAGACGTAGGTTGCCACTGCCCAGAGTGACTGCTGCATGTTTCATCAGGTCATACTGATGTGTGCCCTCAGGTATGTTCTTTTTTGGCTTGAAAGTTTTGTTGTTACGGCTTCTCCTGCAAAGGACAGCAGATAAGTAAGCTACCATCTTTATTGACTACAAGAGAACTCAAGTATCCAGGCTAAATTCCCTCACGCACACACACACACACACACACACACACACACACACACACACACACACACACACACACACACACACACACACACATGTATAAATGCGACAGTGCACATGAAAAAGCCAATATGATGAACAAAGAAATGCTGGACCTTTCTATCATAATGAATGAATAAATGAATGATTGAATGAGAGCGAGAGACACAGACAGACAGAGAAGGTGGGGTAATGAACAAACATTTTATTGTGAAGGCTGATGGATGGATGGATGGATGGATGGATGGATGGATGGATGGATGGATAGTATTTTATGGCCTATCACTGATAGTATCAGCCTTTGTAGGCTATTTAAGGCAATTAAGCACGAAAATCACTAGAACAGTTGAGAGTAAATGTAATCCAGTCACGGTGTCCCTAGTTATTCGCCTCTTACGAAATGCATAGAAAGACACGGTGGGTCAATTCTTACCCCGAACCCACAGGGGAATATTGTGAAGGTCTACTGGCCCATTACTATAACAAGAAGGGCAAAGCCCACACGACTCACATGCTGAGAGGTCGTGTTGTGAACTATGTACAGAGGTTGTGTTGTGAACTATGTACAGAGGTTGTGTTGTGAACTATGTACAGAGGTTGTGCAACTCAACTCAACTCAACTCAGCGACAGAGCGGGCATGTTTGAGCTGACAGAGATCATGCGGCAGAAAGAGGACTGCCAGTTTACTCAGTTGCTCAATAGGGTGCGAGAAGGCCGCCATACTGAGGAGGATGTGCGGGTCATCAAGTCAAGAATCAGCAGACCAGCCAACACTGCTGACTCTGCTTCAGCGAATAGTGGAGAACAAAACCACAGCCCAGTTCTCCATCTGTACTGCAAACGCAAACTTGTGGAAACTCACAATGCCAAGCAGTTGGAGTCCCTGCAGACAGCTGCCATCACCAAGTTTGGAGCCTATAAGTTTGGAGCCTGCGGCACTACCATCTAGATTTGTTTTCATGGATTTGTTTCAATGCAGGCGCCTTTACATGGCCTTGTTTACTGACCAATTTGGTCACATTTTATACAGGTCAAAGTGACCATGACCTTGATGATATGTGACCAAATGTGGCTCATGATGAAAGTATGACATGTGCCCCACACAATTATGAAGTTTGAAACAGTTATCTTTCATAGTTCAGGGTCAAACGTTAAAGTTTTTTTACGGACGACAGGACGCCAGGACGCCCGCCCGGACGGACGACACGGGTGAGTACATAGACTCACTTTTGCTTTGCATGCGAGTAAAAAATTAAGTAACGTGATGCATGAACAAGACTGTGCCAATAACATCAGAACTAGAACCCAGTCATGGGAAATCCGCATTGCATGAACAGTCTACATGGTCTGTCGGCTACTTCCCAGAAGTTTGAAGAGTGCGTGCAGGCGGCTGCTTTGTGGCAGCATACTTGCTCTGCCCAGGTTGTGATCATCTTCAGGCAGGTCACCTGGGGTCAGAAACTGGGTCAATTTTGGGGTCATCATCTGGTGGGATGTGGGCATCCTTCCCATGATCAGCTGTATCTCTGGAACTAGGAACCACCTACGTCACTGATGAAGACCTCTGCTACCTCTTGGGTTCTGCATCCTTGTCCTGGCAAAATGAGGGAGCAGCGGTGACAGCGATACCTTCTCGCAGCTTTTTGAGATTTTGCTGGCAGTCAGGCAATCTGTCAGTCACCCCTATCATAATCCGCTCAAGCACATCCTGGAAGACCTCAATCATAAAACATTTTCCTGGCTTGCAGGTGGGGGTACCGCAGTAGTAGTGTTGGTGTCTGTGCTACAGTGGATCCAGCTGCAGATGTCCGACATGGATTGCTTGCAATGTCCACTATAGCAGTATCTTGTCTGCCTGGCAGGTCAAAGGTCATGGGCCCTAATGGTGCCTGTCACATTGATGTAGCAGCACATGGACCCAGTGCAACATCATGCTGAATGATGGAATTAGAGTCATTTTCAGAATAGCATTTCCGAAAGCAACATTTTTTTTTTAATATGCTGCTCACCCATGGTTCTGTGTCTCTCTGCCTGCTGCTGGTCTTGTTGTTGGTGAGAGGGAGTTTTTCGTTGCTTGTAATCAGCGAGAAATGGCAGACCGCATGCCTGTCAGAATTGTAGGACGACGACACCGTTTCCTGACTCACCAACGAACTTGCACGATGAAAAGATTTCAGTGATGAGCAGGGAAAATAAGTCCTCATTCACCAGCAGCAGGTAATCCAGTGACTGGCATGATGTTGTTCTGTTTTTCTTCAAATTTGGCGAAGCTGACGTGAGTGTGGCATCTGTATGGGCAAGCTGCAGGGGGGGGGGGGGGGGGGGGGGAGGGGAGACAAAGTGAGATGGATGCACATGATTCTGATCATTCTTGGAAATGATTTAACTCATGCGCAGCGTGTAGGCTCATATGAGCATACGCGCCAAACATAGTCGTTCGCGGCGCGTAGGCTCAATAGAGCCTACCACATTAGCATATTTTTGCCCCCTTCACTTCAGTTCAGTTCAGTTCAGTCTCTTAACCCTGAGATGGGTTGTTGAGGCACCACTAATGACTTTCGGACAATCTTCCTCCATTGAGCTCTATCCTCTGTGGCTCGCTGTGAGTCAGCAAAGGTCAAGCCTGTCCACTCTTTGATGTTGTCTTCCCACCTCTTTCTCTGCCTGCCTCTCCTTCTCCCACCTGGTACGGTACCTTGCAGGATGGTCTTGGCCAGCCCACTGCCTCTTGACACGTGACCGTACCACTTTAGCTTTCTGCTTTTCACGATTGACAGCAGGTCTTCGTACTGTCCAATTGCTCACCTGATCCTGTTGCTGACTTCCTCATTTGTGACATGGTCTTTATATGAGATGTTCAGAATCTTGCGGTAGCATCTCATTTCCAGGGCTTGTATCCGTCTCTGTAGTTCAGATGTGAGTGTCCAGGACTCGCATGCATACAAGACTACGGAGATGGTCAGCGTGCGCATGAGCCTGATCTTCGACACGACAGTGATATTTCTGTCACGACATATTGGCTTCAACTTTGCCAATGCTGCTGTTGTTTGTGCTATCCTGGACAGTATCTCTGGTTTGGACCCTTCATCAGTCACGATAGATCCCAGGTATTTGAAGTTGTTCACAGCTTCCAGTTTTTGGCCCTTCACTTTGATTTCCATTTTGAAGCCCCGAGGATTGTCCGTCATCACCTTGCCCTCTTACAACAAGGAAAATATGGTTTAGGGAACTAGTCTAGTCTTCAATTAGTCTCTGTACTATAGTTTGCCAGCTTTAGATCCACACACAGATCTTTCCCGGCCAGACCATAACCTTTATCAGCAATGCACTACGAGGCGCGAAGTAAACAGCGATGGCGGCGGAGCGTGGATAGCACGAGGTGGGTGAGCCAGTGGAAATTGCTATAGAGGAGGGTTCTGATGCTGAAGAGGATGCTTTGTATGAGATAGGAACTGATGTAGATGATCCCTTTCATGATGATGATGATAGTGGTGATTTTCCTCTCGCTAATGATGAGGTATCAGAGAGCGTGGAGTTGTCATGGTGGCTAAAACTAGTCGACCTCGCCATCAGCTGCTTGGTACTTCATTGTAGGCTCATAGTCATATTGGTTGTAACTCAGGACTAATAAACACAATCATCACAAAATTTCTCCAGTGTGTTTTTGTGATGATCCCTTTCATGATGATGATTGTAGTGATTTTCCTCGCGCTAATGATGAGGTATCAGAGAGCGTGGATGAAACTAGGTCGACCTCGCCATCAGCTGCTCGGTAGTTCATTGTAGGCTCATATTGGTTGTAACTCAGGACTAATGAACACAATCATCACAACATTTCTCCAGTGTGTTTTTGTGCCATTTTTTGAAGTTCACTTTTTTTTTAATAGAGCTCTAGACCAAGAAACAAGCAGTGGGCACTCTGAGAAAGAGAGCTGGGTGAAATACTTTTTTTCCTTCAAAATAGTGGCTCTACTTACTGTCCTGGCAAGTGTAGTGTTTTCTTAGCTTGACAAAGTGCAGCATTTGGCTAGTTTTGGCAAAGAAAGACCTTTCTAGCCATACCAAGTTTAGCTTTGTAGCTACAGTATTTATTTTACAACGATTTTTCAAACTTGGTCCATTTTCCTGCGATTCCAGGGGACAGACGCACTAGAAACTCTGCGCCTTGAATGAGTTAATCATTTTATTAGTCTGGGTCAACCTATGAAATGCTAGGTAATTCATGAATTGAAACAGTGCAGGATACAATTCCATAAGCTTTCTAAGAGATAAAAAAAGTGCAACAAACAATTAGAAACCTACTAACAATACATGTTAAAAAAATTATGAGTTTCTTCCAATTTCAATATGTACTACATCTTTTAAAATATCAAATGCCTGAAGTTTCCTATTTATAATTTTTATTCACACTCTGCAATGGGAACTTAATTAAGCAAATGATATATTTTTTTACCATTCAGTGTATGTTTGTGTGTGTGTGTGTGTGTGTGTGTGTGTGTGTGTGTGTGTGTGTGTGTGTGTGTGTGTGTGTGTGTGTGTGTGTGTGTGTGTGTGTGTGTGTGTGTGCGTGTGTGTGTGTGTGGTCTATACCACTTTTAAAAATCCAAGTACACAATAATGCATGCTTAAAATCCTACACTGAAGCAAATACTGCAACCTCTGCCTGCTCTCCTTAAAACATTTCCAACATAGTTTTCAAAACGTTTGTTTGGCTCTGAGGCTCTGAAAAAAGGCTACGAGTTTGAATGTGACATTTCTGGTCCAATTGTATGTATATCTATATAGGGGCACCTAATATCTTTTACAGCAGCTCATGCACTCTCTCTCTCTCTCTCTCTCTCTCTCTCTCTCTCTCTCTCTCTCTCTCTCTCTCTCTCTCTCTGCTGTCGCCTGTACATATGAGACACGTATTGCTTGATCTTCAAGACTCACTGAGCTGACAGTTGCCAAAGGCATCTACTAAAATATTTGTCATTGTTGATCATATTCTTCATATACCTTACCAACTGTTGTACATGGAATGATGGATTAGCTACTGTGTATTTTGTGTCTTAATTATCAGTGTTTTCATTTCTTTATGAGCAAGGACAATTTGTAAGAAAGGCAGAAATGCCTAAAATTTCATCCTTGATAAATAAAGAATCAATCAATCAATCAATCAATCTCTCTCTCTCTCTCTCTCTCTCTCTCTCTCTCTCTCTCTCTCTCTCTCTCTCTCTCTCTCTCTCCCTCCCCGCAAATCAGTGATCTCACTCGTGCTTTCACACACATAATTCGTGCATGAGTATGCAAGCGCGCGAATACAAACACACCCACCCACACACCCACACGAGCGAGAGAGAGAGAGAGAGAGAGACGAAACCCACTGCAAAAGACAATTGTAACCAAGCACTCTTCGTCTTTAAGATGGAATCAATTCGAACTCATTCGAGTGGCCCTTGCCCCTTCCCATTATAAACACAGCGCACGGATACGATGCTATTTTCATTCCGTTGCTATGTGTACAAGCAAAAACTGATTGGGTTTGAGGTTGATGTATATTTGTTAGTGACAACAAGAATGGACCACATCATCTTCGT
>JAWQFJ010001530.1:176418-198918 GCA_034096865.1 Theodoxus fluviatilis | reverse complement strand
TAGAGGTTGTACAACTTGTAGTACTGGTAGATGTAGAGGTTGTACAACTTGTAGTACTGGTAGATGTAGAGGTTGTACAACTTGTAGTACTGGTAGATGTAGAGGTTGTACAACTTGTAGTACTGGTAGACGTAGATGTTGCACAACTTGTAGTACTGGTAGATGTAGAGGTTGTAGTACTGGTAGATGTAGAGGTTGTACAACTTGTAGTACTGGTAGATGAAGAGGTTGTACAACTTGTAGTACTGGTAGACGTAGAGGTTGTACAACTTGTAGTACTGGTAGATGAAGAGGTTGTACAGCTTGTAGTACTGGTAGACGTAGAGGTTGTACAACTTGTAGTACTGGTAGATGTAGAGGTTGTACAACTTGTAGTACTGGTAGATGTAGAGGTTGTACAACTTGTAGTACTGGTAGATGTAGAGGTTGTAGTACTGGTAGAAGTAGAGGTTGTACAACTTGTAGTACTGGTAGATGTAGAGGTTGTAGTACTGGTTGATGTAGAGGTTGTAGTACTGATAGATGTAGAGGTTGTACAACTTGTAGTACTGGTAGATGAAGAGGTTGTACAACTTGTAGTACTGGTAGACGTAGAGGTTGTACAGCTTGTAGTACTGGTAGATGAAGAGGTTGTACAACTTGTAGTACTGGTAGATGAAGAGTTAAACAACTTGTAGTACTGGTAGATGTAGAAGTTGTACAACTTGTAGTACTGGCAGACGTAGAGAATGTACAACTTGTAGTACTGGTAGATGTAGAGGTTGTACAGCTTGTAGTACTGGCAGACGTAGAGGTTGTACAACTTGTAGTACTGGTAGATGTAGAGGTTGTACAACGTGTAGTACTGGTAGATGTAGAGGTTGTACAACTTGTAGTACTGGTAGACGTAGAGGTTGTACAACTTGTAGTACTGGTAGACGTAGAGGTTGTACAACTTGTAGTACTGGTAGATGTAGAGGTTGTACAACTTGTAGTACTATTATATGTAGAGGTTGTACAACTTGTAATACTGGTAGACGTAGAGGTTGTACAAATTGTAGTACTGGTAGATGTAGAGAATGTACAACTTGTAGTACTGGTAGATGTAGAGGTTGTACAACTTGTAGTACTGGCAGACGTAGAGGTTGTACAACTTGTAGTACTGGTAGATGTAGAGGTTGTACAACTTGTAGTACTGGTAGATGTAGAGGTTGTACAACTTGTAGTACTGATAGACGTAGAGGTTGTACAACTTGTAGTACTGGTAGACGTAGAGGTTGTACAACTTGTAGTACTGGTAGATGTAGAGGTTGTACAACTTGTAGTACTATTATATGTAGAGGTTGTACAACTTGTAGTACTGGTAGATGTAGAGGTTGTACAACTTGTAGTACTATTATATGTAGAGGTTGTACAACTTGTAATACTGGTAGACGTAGAGGTTGTACAAATTGTAGTACTGGTAGATGTAGAGGTTGTACAACTTGTAGTACTGGTAGACGTAGAGGTTGTACAACTTTTAGTACTGGTAGATGAAGAAGTTGTACAACTTGTAGTACTGGTAGACGTAGAGGTTGTAGTACTGGTAGATGTAGATGTAGTAGTAATAGTAGTAGTAGTAGTAGTAGTAGTAGTAGTAGTAGTAGTAGTAGTAGTAGTAGTAGTAGTAGTAGCAGTACTAGTAGTAGTAGTAGTGGTAGTAGTAGTAATAGTAGTAGCAGCAGTAGCAGTAGCAGTAGTAGTAGTAGTAGTAGTAGTAGTAGTAGTGGCAGTAGTAGTAGTGGCAGTAGTAGTAGTAGTCGTAGTAGTAGTGGTGGTAGTAGTAGTAGTAGTAGTAGTAGTAGTACTAGTAGTAGTAGTAGTAGTAATAGTAGTGGTAGAAGAAGTAGTGGTGGTATGAGTAGTAGTAGTAGTAGTAGTAGTAGTAGTAGTAGTAGTAGTAGTAGTAGTAGTCGTCGTAGTAGTTGTTGTAGTGGTGATAGTAATACATGTAGAAGTGGTGGCGGTGGTGGTGGTATCAGTAGTAATAGTGGTGGTAGTAGTAGTAATGGTGGTGGTGCTATTGGTGGTGGTGGTGATGGAGGTGGTGGTAGTTGTTATTGGTGGTGGTGGTAGTGGAGGTGGTGGTAGTTGGTGGTGGTGGTGGTGATGATGGTGGTGGCGGCGGCGGTGGTAAAGGTTGTGGTAGTTGTTGTTGGTGATGGTGGCGGCGGCGGTGGTGGTGGTGTGGTGGTAGGTGTGGTGGTGGTGGGGGTCGTTGGTGATGATGGTGGTGGAGGTAGTGGTGGTAGTGGTGGTGGTGGTACAGGAAGTGGTGATGGTGGTGGTGGTGGTGGGTGTGGTGATGGTGGTAGTTGGTGGTGGTGGTGGTAGTTGGTGGTGGTGGTGGAGGTGGTGCTGGTGGAGGTGGTGGTGATGGTGGTGGTAGCGCGTGGTAGTAGCCAACTGTCTGTCATCAAGGACAATAGCAGCGCCTTGGCAGTCAGATGGCTCAGGGACAGCGCCTGAAGTGGCTAAGGAGTCCCACTCTGGCGTGGCAGTCTCTATCAGACCATCGACAGACAAACTCCGGAGGCTGCGAGGAAGTTGCAGTCTGCTCCCTGATGTGTAAATGAATGTAACTACAAATGCAAGGGATAGAAACTTCGGCAAAGAACCCTGTGCTCTTGATGGCTTTGAAAGCAGTGTGATGCAGCGGGCAGCCTCATAGCCATCCCAGATGGCAAAACTGACCAGGAGGCCGAAATCAGACATCAGGTTAGCCTCAGTGGCAACCAGTCCTAATTTTGAAAACAGCCCTCTCCTGATAAACGTCCTAACTCCGCCATTGCCGGTCCCTATTATGGATGCGAAGAAGGGCTCGGCGTGGGGCCGGCTACCCTTCCCTGTAAAATCTTCCCAGAAACAGAATAATAATAATAATAATAATACAGACTATTTCTAACGCACATACCTTCCCTAATAGGCAAGCTCATGGCGTGTACAATGATGAAGTCTACACTCATACAAAGCATTCTAACACTCGCACACTGTACAATTGAAATAAAAAGAAAAATTAAATACAATACAATTAATTAAGTAGCAGGCAAAACACGAAACATAAAAGAGGCGCCTTCACTGCTCGTCAGGAAAGACTGACCGGAACAGGTGTGTCTTGAGGGAGGTTTTGAACTGGGACATGGAATTAGAGTGACGGACAGGGAAAGGTAGGCTATTCCATGTTACAGGGCCGATGTAGGAAAAAGCTCGCTGTCCTTGGGTTTTCTTTTTGCGACGGGGGACATTTAACGTTTTAGTGTCTGCAGCTGAACGGTTATTTCTAGCGGGGGTGTAGACAGTGAGAATTTCTTTGAGTGCGTGTGGTGCAGTTTGATTGAAGAAGTTGAAACACATAATGGCTAGCTTATACTCTATCCTCTGAGCGACGGGGAGCCAATGCAGTGCACGAAGGAGTTTGGATGTGGGAGTTCTCTTGGGACATCTAAAGATTAATCTAGCAGCAGTGTTTTGGACTTTTTGCAGTTTGTTTAGCAGAGTGCCAGGAATGCCGGCAAGAAGAGAATTTCCATAATCAAGACGGGACAGAACAAGGGAAGTGACAAGGGTTTGAGTGGCCTGTTGTGAAAGATAGTGACGAATAGTGCCAATTTTCCTTAACTCGTAGTAAGCTAACTGGCAAGCTTTGTTCACATGAACTCTCATAGAAAGATCATCATCGAACATGACACCTAAGTTCCTAACAGACTTTGAGAATTCTATCTCACTCTGACCTATGGTTAGTTTCAGGGCCTGATCGAATTCGCCTCTACCGCCAACCAGGAGAGCTTCGGTCTTTGAATCATTAAGTTTGAGTTTGTTCTGTGTCATCCACTGTTTCACATCAGAAATACAAAGTTCACTTGCAGAGAGAAGAAGTTGGATTTGACTGGGATGAGTGGAATTGTAGAGTTGCGTGTCATCAGCAAATTCACTGTGAGAGAATGAATGACTGTCAATTACGTTGGAAAGTGGTTGGGTGTACAGTAGAAACAGCAGAGGACCCAGAACCGCCTAAAGGATGTGTAGACGCCTCAGCCCTGGGAAAGGGAGCTTTTCTTCGAGAGGAGGATGGGGCACGCATGAATTAAGCAGGAAAAGAAAACCCAGAGCAGATATATCTGGAAAGACCTGACCGCCGGTCATGCCCCAAGAGGAGAAGTGAGTATAAGTAATTAATAATACGCTCTCTCGACAAGTCCTGACCAATGACCATAGTACCCCTCCCCCCCCCCCCTCCCTCCCCGCCCCGCTCCTTCCCAAATCAACACTAGATTCCATCCTGTAAAACGGGAATGCATGATTCCCAAAGACGGTAACAGTCATTCAATTATATGTTTGTCTTTGTCTATCAGCCCATCCATCCATCCGTCCGTCCGTCCGCCCATCTGTCTATCTGTTTATCTAACCATTTATTTACATATTTAATCATTCGGGGTTTACTCAAACAGATCTCTACCAAAGGCTCTCATTTCAAAACAAATCTCTCTCTCTCTCTCTCTCTCTCTCTCTCTCTCTCTCTCTCATTTAATGATTGAAGAAATATCGGGCCATAACTAGTCATTTCCTGAGTTTAATAATGAGAAAAACATTTCAGACGTAGCTCTTCGTCAGTCCACGGTCAAATTTCGGTCTGCTGGTGATACCTCGTGGTCCATGGTCATTTCAATGGACTGTCGTGGACTTATAACCTTTGATTTAACCCATTATCGCAGATACACCAGTTACAAGCATTTCTATAAATTCTCCATGGAAACGCTCTCTAGTGGACTGTCAAGGCATTACCTTCTATGGCTTCCTTGTGTTCTTTTGATGACAGACAACCCATATGTCATAATATGTGCCCTGGATATGGTTCCTCGAGACCATGTCGGACGATGTCCAGTTTTTGACGGCACTGTTACGACTGAACTGCAGCTATCTTTCTTTTTTGCTCGGACGTAGCTGTAGCAATATACCTCACTCAATTATCTTCTACCTTGCAGACAATTAAGCATATTTTTGAATCGCAATGAGCCATCTTTTACTAAACTTTCTGCCACAAACACAAAATCACGGCAAAATTACCACAGACGTAAACTACAAAACGTATGACGTATTCACCTTTGAGGTGACGTCCTCATTACGGAGACAGTGGGACTCGATTTAATTGCTTTCATGTCACTAATTAGATGGACTGCATAAGAACTCACTGTCGAGAAGAGTTGTAATACTTTGTTAAAGATGGGTGTTTCTTAACGTTGTGGCCTTATATAGCCTACAAGGCTGATATGCCCTTAAACTCCATCCATCCATCCATCCATCCATCCATCCATCCATCATTAAGGAGACTGAAATAAAAGACTGAGTTTTACGAACAGCGGTTTCATTTTCACCCCCTTTTTTCCCTGTTGCTGCGGTATCGCCTTGTCTCCACAAGGGAAACACGAAGGGACGACGTGCTCGAATTACGTGTTATGGTTTCTCTTGTTAATGAGCACGAGTCCCAGTGGACCTCACCTCACCTCACCTCACCTACCTTGTAACCCAGTTGTGGTCGTTGGGAACACCAAAGACGCTCTCCGACCAGCTCTCTCTAACCTTTTCTGTCCCTCGCCGCCCTCTGGGCGTCACCGATGGCCAGGCCAGTCCACTGTCCGAAGTTGTCCGGCCATCTCTTTCATCTATATTCTTCCTCTTCTGTATCCTGGTACGGTGCCCTGCCAGATGGCCTTTGCAAGGCCTGTAGATCGTACTACGTGTCCGCATTATCTTAGTTCGCGCCATTCTGTGAACCCGAGTCAGTATTGACTCTGGCATAGTTCGAAATGAATGCGTAATAGACGACCCTTCGCATTTCAGCATTGCGCCCAAAATAGTTCGGTCTGATACTATTTTTCTCTCCCATTTTTTTTACAGAAATCATTCAGATGTCAAAACATGCTTCCATTTCAACACATACATTTATTGTATCGAATAAACGCTTGGTTATTGCCGCAACAAGAGTAAGTTATGAGTTTAGTGCGAAATAGTCTTAGAACTACTTTAACGGCGTATGTCGGGGAGCAGATCGGCTATCCCACAAGCCTATCGTGTGACCTCCATTTGCATATTTCGGACGAAAACCTTCTATCACGTGATGTCAACTGGGCTAGAGACACTTTCGCCGGTACGCGAAGTCTCTAGTGAACTAGAATGAGTTCGCGCCTCCTCACGATTTTGAGGAGGCCGTCACTCGAACCGACGGACTGTAAGGCCTTCTGGTGGCCCTCATCGCTGGCGACGTGTCCCAAGTAGGAGTTGCCCATGAGTCTTCCGTGGCACTTTCACTCCATGCTCCGGATTCTTTTCTGCAGGTCCGCAGGAACATAGGAACACCAGCGAGCGCGACAGCCTCGCTTTCGGCTTCAGGCTGATGGTCTTGTCTCTTCAGATCGGCTCGAGTCGGGTGAGCGCTGCTGTCGTTTGCGTTTTTCTGGCAAATATTTGTGGTTTTATACTTGATGATACGATCAAACCGTGCAATTGCAAATACCAGGCAACGACCGCGATCACCCAACCCTCAATTTCTCCTTTCGGCGCGCAAAAGTTGTTGGAGAGGGGGTTGTTTTGTTTGCAGAATTTGGTTCGTTTGGCTTTTTTTTTGGGGGGGGTGGTGTTGTTTGATGTAGAGGTTTCAAAGTCAGTTTTTTTAACAATATATTTCACAACAGGCCCCGATGGCCCAGCAGCCAGGGATTCCAGGTACTGAGGGGGCATCTGGTGGCTCAAGCCTTATGATACACTTGATGACGTCATCAACATCATCATCGTCATCGACATCATCATCATCCTCATCATCATCATCATCATCATCATCATCATCATGAGAGATAGCAGTCAAGTCATCCCGAGCGGGGACTAAACCAGGGCACCTAACCGCCTCGCACAATTGCCAACAGGTAGAGCCATTGCCCCAAATCCCGATCTTAAGATAAAGAAGAAGCCATTTACTGGGTGAAGAAGGAGTAGGAAGAAGAAGAAGCGAAGGAATGAAAGAAGAGAGAGAAAGAGAAGAAGAAGAAGAAGAGAAGAAAGAAGAAGGAAGAAAGAAGAGAAGGAGGAGGATAGGAAGGGGAACGGAGAGGAGGAGAAAAGGAGGGAGTAGAGGAGAGGAGGAGGAGGAGGAGGGAGGGAGGAGGAGGAGGAGGAGGAGGAGGAGGAGGAAAAGGAGGAGGAGGAGGAGGGAGGGAGAGGGAGGAGGAGGAAGGAGGTACAGGGAGGAGGGAGGAGGAGGAGGAGGAGGAGAGGAAGGAAGGAAGGAGGAGAGGAAGGAGGAGAGGAAGGGAGAGAGGCAGGAAGAGGGGAGGAGGAGGGGAGGAGATGAAGAAGGGAGGAGGAGGAGGAGGAGGAGGGAGGAGGGAGGAAGAGGAGGAGAAGGAGAGGAGGAGGAGGAGGAGGAGGAGGAGGAGGAGGAGGAGGGGGGAGGAGGAGGATGGGAGGAGGGAGGGGGAGGAGGAGGAGGAGGAGGAGGAAGGAGGAGATAGGAGGAGACAGGAGGAGATAGGAGGAAGAAGAGGAAGGAAGGAGGAGGAGGAAGGGAGGAGGAAGAGAGGAGGAGGGAAGGGAGGAGGAGAGGGAGGGGGAAGGAGGAGGAGGAGGGAGGAGGGAGGGAGGAGGAGAGAGGAGGAGAGGAGGAGTGGAATGGGAGGGGAGGAGAGGAGGAGGAGATGAGGAGGAGGAGGGAGGAGGAGGAGGAGGAGGAGAGGAGGAGGAGAGGAGAGGAGAGGAGGAGGAGAAGGGAGAAAGAGGAGGCAGAAGGAGGAGGAGGAGGAGGAGGAGGAGAGGGAGGAGGAAAAGGAGGAGGAGGAGGAGGAGGAGAGGGGAGGAAGGTGAGGAGGAGGAGGGGAGGGAGGAAGAGGAGAGAGGAGGAGGATGGAGGGAGGAGGGGAGGAGGAGGAGGAGGGAGAAGGAGGAAGAGGAGGAGGGAGGAGGAGGAGGAGGGAGGAGGAGGAGGGAGGACGAGGAGGAGGAGGGAAGGAGGAGGAGGAGGAGGGAGGAGAGGAGGAGGAGGAGGAGAGGAGGAGGAGGAGGAGAGGAGGAGGGAGGAGGGCGGAGGATGGAGAAGAAGGAAGGAAGAAGAAGAAGGAGGAAGGAGAAGAAGAAGGAAGAAGAAGAAGAAGAAGGAAGAAGAAGAAGAAGAAGAAGAAGAAGAAGAAGAAGAAGAAGAAGAAGAAGAAGAAGAAGAAGAAGAAGAAGAAGAAGAAGAAGAAGAAGAAGAAACCAAGAAAATGAAACATTTCAAACTAAGAGAATGTACGAATACATTGCTTGGACCAGAAGAAGAAGCACTTTTACACACTGGCTCACCACGCAGTTCCTGCGCCTGCGCTGAGAGAGGGCTGCACTCCTCGCCCCCTTCCGTCTTGCCCTTGCTGCTCCTCAAAGACAGCAAGTGGAGCAGCAGTGCCAGTAGGAAGATGACCAAGGAGATGGCAGCGTACAGTCTGAACGTCCATCTCTTGCCCAGCGCCTCTGCAAGCCATCCCGACACCAGGCATCCCACCCCCTTGCCTGCACAGATAACGCCAAGGTAAAGCTCCCTGTTTTCATGTTGAGTCTTTTTGCCCATTCATGAGTGTTCAAACCTCATGCTTTACCCCCCGATCACCGGGCCACCAAAATTGCTACCATTCCGACACATTCTCAACTCAGGGAAGAGCGTTCCACCAGGTTGCGAATGAATGGGCTTAATTAACTCTCTCTCTCTCTCTCTCTCTCTCTCTCTCTCTCTCTGCCTCCCTCTCTCTCTCTCTCTCTCTCTCTGCCTCTCTCTCTGTCTCACTCTCTCTCTCTCCTCTTCTCTGCCGTCTCTCTCTGGTCTTCACTCTCTCTCTCTCTCTCTGTTCTGTCTTCTGTCTCTCTCTCTCTCTCTCTCCCCACGTACTCTCTTTCTCTCTCTCTCTCTCTCTGTCTCTCTCTCTCTCTCTCTCTGTCTCCCTCCCTTCCCCTCCCTCCCTCCCTCCCCTCCCTCCCTCCCTCCCTGCCCTCCCTCCTCCCTCCCCTCCCTCCCTCCCTCCCTCCCCCTCCCTCCCTCTCTCTCTCGCTCTCTCTCTCTCGCTCTCACTCTCTCTCTCTCTCTCTCTCTCTCTCTCTCTCTCTCTCTCTCTCTCTCTCTCTCTCTCTCTCTCTCTCTCTAACACACACACACACACACACACACACACACACACACACACACACACACACACACACAAACACACACACACACACGAACACACACACAGAGACAATTTTAGACCTCGGCTTTCGCAGGTACCAAGTTTTACTCCTGAATGGGGGAGCTCACACAGCTCAGCACGCAGCTCTTTGCGAGAAGCAGTGGACTGAGGGGATACCAGTGATATTTGGATAGAGGTGAAGAAGTGTCTTTAAATGCTTCTGAGACATTCACATGTGTCTTGTCTCTTCTGCGAATGCAATATTCATTTGTAGAGCTCCTGCGACATACATAAAAAGCTAGTGTACTGTCGTGGACAAAAAAAGACTGCATCCATACCACAAAGGTCCGTGGTCCACACATCGGATAGCGTGGAAAACAATTACGTGGAAACGATACCATAGAAAATAGTGATGGGGAAACGGTGACATGGGAAACGGTGACATGGGAAACGGTGACATGGGAAACGGTGACACGGGAAGAAGCAAATCAAGATTAAAAAGCAAACTGGAAAAAAATGACACTTCCAACCCCCCATCCCCAATAATACGATAAACTGGGAAATGGTGATATGGGTGACAGTAAACTGGAAAATATACTGGAAAGTCGTGAAATGGATGACACTAATAAGAAAATAATACAGTGACAAACGATGAAATGGGTGACAGTAAAATGGAAAATAATGCAGGGAAACGGTGAAATGGAGGACGTCAGACTAAAAAACTGTGACACGGGAAATGATAAAAAGGGGGATCGGTAAACTGGGAAACAGGTGCTCTGAAAATGGTAAATCAGCAAAGGGGCGATTATGAATACGGCGATTGGTATCCTCTTCTCCCCTCCTCCCTCTCCTCCCACTCCTGGCCCTGTCCCCACCCCCAGGCCGCTCACCCCCCGCAGTGAAGGCCGCATTGATGAGGGCCTGCATGCTTGCAGACAGCGAGGGGGGCGCCAGACTGCTGGCCGTGGCCGTGGCCGATGCCCACATGAGTGCAAAGGTCACGCCGTGCAGCGTCTCTACGGGCACCAGCTGCCATGGGGACGTCAGCCAGCTGATGCAGCTTAGACGGACAGCGACGGCTGGCAACGCTGCCTGTGGAAAGAGAGGAAATGAATGAACGAGCGAACGAACAAACGAACGAAGGAATGAATGAATGAATGAATGAAAGAGGTTCTACATACTACCAACCTTTAAAGGCTTTGTAAGGTCATTGACTACGAAATCACTACAGCTGCTTAGTGTAAGAACAAGTCAAATCCCTCGTCGTTCGCCCTTTACGAATCGCATAGGGAGACGCAATGGGTCTACGTGTACTTTCCCCCTCAACTCACAAAGAGTGCAGGAGATGAAAGAACACTGGAGGTTGGAATGAAATATGAAAATATTAATCTGCTACATTTATTTATTAAAAGAAAGAGAGATGAAAACAATCGAAGTGCAGTTGCATTAACATATTTATAAATGCACGTTGGCAGACGACAATTCCCCCCCCCCCCCCCCCCCCCCCCCAGCATATATGCCAAGTGTAGCCGTGCATGCAGACCTAAATTACTCAAACAATAAACAAACCTCCAACAGTGATAAGGAACCTTCAGTTGCTCAGATTGCTTACTGTATCCCCTTTATCAGCCTTTATTGTCGGATGTCAGCCAGCCCATATAGAGATCGATAGATGACACAAACACATCCGTGCATTAACAGACATTATTGCGTTAAACAACCGGATGTATACACGAAAAGCAAAGAGGCAAAATGCAAAGAGGCACCGAATAAACTGTCAACTAAGTTGAATGAATAACAGTTTGGGAATAGGAAGTTCTCGACAACAGAAGAACGTCTATCCTGGGATACCATAGAGTGAACAAACTCTGAGGATTTGCCAGAAAATTTGAAGGCCACGATGGCTAACACCTTGCTATGCTTAGCCAACAGAATAAAAGACCCTACATCTTGAAACCCAGTGTGACGGTGCAGTCTTTACCCATTATAACGAATTATATATAAGTGTGACAGATTTACTCGTGTGTACATTGAAGTGATCCTTTCTCCCTGTTTTCCGAGTGAGTTGCCAGATGAGAAACTGTAATACTACTGTTATTAGTTGCATGTTTATGCATGTGTTAAATAATGAACACTTAGGAAAATATAGAAGCCTGCCAGGCCTCAAATAAAGTGCAGTTATTAGAAAACCAGCCATGCCTTGAAAGTAGTTTACTGCGGTGAAAGCATGAGATGAAACAGTGGACAGTTTCAAATTAAGGCGCCAAACCTCCAGTGATAAAAATGAATTGTGCATATGTTAAGACCATGGATTGGTCGGTGACCGACGTTCAAATAACGGCGCAAAGTTAGAATGAGCTTCCAGTGCGAGTAACCTTGACATTGATTAAGTCAAAGTATTGGCGTTCATCATGATTGGCCAACTTTTAAAGTTAGAGTGGGAAACAACGTGCTGGCAAAGCATGCACCAAATCCCACTTACCCCATTGGTTTAGGTAGGGGTGAATCTGTGAGACTTTGAATGGAGACCGTGGGGAGAGGATAAAAACACTGCGGTCTGCTCTAGTCTCCGGCTCCTGGCGTGGAGTGAAATCACCTGTGACGAGGCCATACATAAAAGGGAGGAAGAACGGGTGACATCTGCCCTCTACCTCTCATCAACTCCAGCTCCGAGTCCCTCTAGAGTCCTTTGATGACCCCACCACCAGCCCTCTGGGAGGAACGTGTGGCCACGCCAAACAGCCAGATGCGTAGATGGTCGTTCCCCCCAGCCAGACCCTCACTACGCTTCGCATGATGACCAAGAGGAAGCGAGGGGAGATGATGCCGCCACAAATGTCAGTCGTCACTTCCCCAGCGCCAATAACCTCACACCTTGAAGAACAACAACCAGGGTCAACAGTTCGGACCCCTTCAGCATTCTTCAAACCAGCGGACTCACATGAACTCTCCCCCAGATAAGTTTTATCTTGCAGCAAAGGCTGGCTGGCTAAATTAGAATTGAATAAGTATTTCTTGTGCATGTTGATTTAACAGCTATTTGCCTATCTTTTTAATTATCAATAAAGTCATTTGGTATTCGTCTGCCTGCTCTCATCTTCTCTGTTGTCCTGTTCATCCTTGACAGCAGGAAAAATAAGTGAATGTTACAAGATGGCAGTGTGTTACCCTAGACACCCTTCCAATTAAAGACAAATCAGAGCTCTGTCTTGTAACACCCAGTTTCACGTACTGCACGTGACAATTTCTTTGGCAAGTGCGGTTTTTCTAGTCAGCGTTTTTGGGGGTCAGTGTTTCCATGCAGAGACATTGAAAATCGTGCTTTGCATGAGTTGAATTCATTGTGTTTTCTATAAAAGACGACATGCATGCAATGTCCAGCGACTTGAATGGTTCATGGAACCCTATAGAAGGTAAGTGCTGTCGACAGTATCGCGTTGTATGAATATTCGCGAATGTTGTTTGTGTTTTGCAAATGGCAAATGGTGGTTTTCATCTTTTAGGTTAGTCTGGAGCTGGACTCTGGTGACGGATGGGGTGAGGGGGTGGCATTAGTTTTGTTCATGTGTGGTGGATTGTGCAGTGTTAGAGCTTGGGCTCTGTGTGGCGGACGTGGTTGGGGAGAGCATGGGCTCTGTGTGGCGAACGTGGCTTTTGAGAGCTTGGGCTCTGCGTAAACATTGTATGTAAATGTTGTATGTAAATAAACTATTATTCAGTCAGGATTGTTTCTGAAATGTTATTTCGTTAAAACGGCAACCCCAATCCTGAGGGGGGTCGTGACACCCAGCTTCATGGCAAAACAATCAACGAGTTTCCTCAGCAATTCCCTTTCATTGTGAAACTCGTCCTGCCTGCTGGAAGCTCCTTTACCCCCACAGCAGAGCTCTAAAACAGCTGCAGCCTGCCTGAGACTGCAATACGTAGAGCAGCAATGTATCATTTGGAGTGAGCCATGACGAGCCATTACAGCGCAATGCTCGATAACTTGAAGACAAGCGTATCTTACCAAGAAGCATTTCTCGTGTCCAAATTTCTTGATGAACGTTGAGGCCAAGAAGAAGAAGAATGCCTCCCCCACAATGGCAGCGAGGGTGGCAAGGCCGAGGACTGTCTGCGAACTCTGCATCTCTTCCACCAGCAGCCAGAAGGTGAAGACTTCAAGCGTGCCTTGCATGGCACCGTAGAAGACCAGCAGCAGCAGGAAGAAAATGACTCGTGGTCGCAAGACGACGCTCTTTAGAGCCCTGGTAAGATGTAGTAATATTGTTGCGGCACAGAGGGTTTTATTTCAACGCATTCAACACTTAAATATATACTACTCCACATTTGCTCTGCATCACGAAAAAGACGAGCGGTTTTGTAAATGCCATTGACTTTGATCAAACAAAAGTTAATTCTTTCCCATTTGTTGGGTACCAAACCATAAAACGGAACCATAAGCAGTAAATATGTCAATGGTAGAAAAGTTAGGAAGGCACAAAACCGAGCCTGCTCTTAAAATGAGATAATTAGCATATGGCGTGAAAAAGGTGTCATTCATATATGCGAGAAGTCTCCGTCAAGCGACACAAGATGAAATGTCAATCACGTGTGTGACCCCCCACACATCCAAATGACAGCCTGACAGCGACTCCTGGAACAGATGAGATCCCGGACCTTCTGCTGGGAAATCCTGTCCCACTTCTCCTGAAGGGTCCAAGTTGATCCAGCGTGCGGGGTTGGTTAACACGTGCACGGACGGCTCTCCCGATCCTGTCTCAAATATGTTCTATGAGATTTTAATCCGGAGACCTGGCTGGCCACTACATTCGCTCGATTGATTTGTCGTCAATCCGTGTGGGCGGGCGTTGTCGTCCATGAGAATAAACTCCGGATCGATGGCTCCAGCATAGGGCCTCACGATGGGGTCAAGGATCTCATCCTTGTACCTGATCGCTGTCAAGGATTTGATCAAGAGCACGTGGAGGTCTGTCTTTTCCTGCACGTTGATTCCACCCTATAACATTGCGGAGCCGCCTCCATAACGGTCACGCTAGACCACACACATTATGGAATCGCTGATGGCTACTCCTCCACACTCTCTGCCGGCAGTCTGTCATGTCCAGGCCAAATCTTGACTCGTCAGTAAACAAGACGGGTGTCCAGTCGGCGATGGTCCATGTGACGTGCTGCTGTGCCCAGGTAAGTCTTGCTTGCCTGTGCTGCTGTGCCCAGGTAAGTCTTGCTTGCCTGTGCTGCTGTGCCCAGGTAAGCCTTGCTTGCCTGTGCTGCTGTGCCCAGGTAAGTCTTGCCTGCCTGTGCTGCTGGGTCAAGAGAATACGGATTGCATGTGCACGTGACCTTAAGCCATCTTCATGAAGTCTCCTCCTCAAGGTTTTATCGAAGTTCGAGTCCCATTTGCGCGGCGGAAGTCGTTTTGAAGCTGAGTAGCTGTCCAGGAGGAGTATCGGTGACTTTGTATGAGAATCGGTCTTTCCGCTGTGGTGATACGAGTTCTTCCACCAGAACGCCTTCTTGAGACGGTACCCGTAGTTTGGTACCGATTCCACATCCGTGAGACTACACTTTGGGTGACATTCAAGGCCTGTGCCACTTGGCGCTGAGATGACCCAGTTTCAAGCATTCCGACACATCTAGCCATTTCTGTATCAGTCAAACGTCTTCGGAACAGTTGTTGAGGCAAAGTGTACTAACAAACAAGACTAAAGTTACGCTGATCTTTACCTATGAATATAAACAGGCTTTGACCTAGCACTGTTCATGTCAAGTTTTGTGGGTTGCGTTAGGGAGCTGCATTCTGCTGCCTAAAGTTTACACTGTTCACTTGGTTAACAACGTGGTGACAATGATTAATTCTGCCAGTGTCAGTATCAAACAACCACTGATGCGAATCAAGCATCGTATCTCCACGAATATCAACACAAAAAGTGATACAAAACAAATGTGGAGTAGTAAATATTTTAGCACTTAGTTGTTTCCAGGTCGTGAAAATGTCAGCAATGCATGAAGGCTGTCAGATCATGTCATACATAACTGGTACAATTTTTTTTCAGATAATGAACAATCATCGTATAAGTGGTCACAGGTAGTATCTTGCTGTATGTACCTATAATATTTTCGGTGTTTCTAGGCAAATTAGTAACGTTCTTCAATTACCTCAACATGACTACCGCATCATTACTGTTTATATTACCTTGACTACCACTACATAATTTCAACTGCAGCAGCAGAAACAGTCGTAGCTACAACAACAATAACAGCAGGAGTAACTGTAGCAGCTACTACATCACAATCACCAACGACAAAGAACCGTTCACACACAGGTACAAACCTGAACTTCACGGGCATCCTCGACGTGCTGGCCGCCCGGATCTTGAATATGACAAGGACGACCAAAACTATGAGAGCCATGCAGGCGTAGAAGTTGACTCGGAAGTCGACCATCTTTTCGCTGGAGGTCACCACGTCTGCACCCACAGTGGTGGCCACGGCCGAAGTGGCGTAGCCAAGGGAACCCCACAGCCGCTGCCGTCCCCAAAGGTGTCCTTTGTCGCCCAGTACGCCGTAGGCCAGGGAGTCCGCCATTGATTGCGCTGGCAGGCGACTGAATGAAGTGCCGAACAGAAGGACGAAGGCCAACCAGAAAGTCAATCCGAACTCGATCCCTCTGTGATGATTCGTTACGTCTGCTGATGAGTTAGAAAAGTTTAGATGAGCAACGGGAGCGACGGAATCCCCGTCTTCAAGGTTCAAAAGTGGTTCTACTGCATCTGTCAATGCAACGGACCGATTAAGAGGATTCATTAGATAACTAGGACTTTCGCTGGCGTTGACGAAGGTCGGGTTACGGCAGCAATCACCGGGAACTTGGAGACACAGCATCAAGGTATTCGAATTGTTGGGACACGGAGCTTGGTGTTTTGCGGAAGTCAAGCCGGACAAAGGTGGGGATCTGACAGGCACAAAGAGCATGGCCAGAAAGAGACTGCCTGCCGTCATGCACAGGATACCCAGGACTAGGCGCGGACGACGCAGTCTGTCAGCCAGGGCTGAGAGGAGAAGCTGAGGCAAGACGCTCGAGATGGTCAATGCTCCCATGATGACTCCAGTCTCGCTCTCGTGCAGCCCCAGCTGTCTCAGGTAGACGCCCATGAAGGGGACCACGGCTCCCATGGCTGAAAAGTGGAGAAGCAAAGTAGGCCTTCCTGTGGGACCCCCGGTGGGTCGGGGGGTAAGTATGGACCCACCGAGTCTCCTTACGAGTTTCATAAAAGGTTGATAACCAGGAAAATCGAGACTTGACTTGCTCTTACTCTAACCAGCTCGAGTGATTTTGTAGTCAATGGCCTTACATAGCCTACAAGGTCTGAAAGGCCGTGAAGTCAATGTTATTCATAATCCATCCCTTGTCGTTGGTTCTGGTCTTGCAGAGGATGTGCTGCTGCCGATTCATCATGCAAGAATGAATGTTTCGCTTCTTGTATGTGTATCTGCATATGTGTTGTCTTCATGCAAGAAGGTGCGTGCGAGCATTTAAAAAATAATAATTGTGTTAATATTTAGAGGTGTGTCAATGTTTAGAGGTGTGTGTGTGTGTGTGTGTGTGTGTGTGTGTGTGTGTGTGTGTGTGTGTGCGCGCTTGCGTGCGTGCGAGAGTATGTGTGTGCGCGCGCGAACGCGTGCATGCGCTCGTTTATATACTAGCACGATCGCACATTTACGATTACTGCCGCTATCGCTTATCAGACGATCAAAATACAGTCCGATTTTGACTAATGTGGTGCTACTAAAGATCCTTTTTTCCGAAATTTCTTTCCCCAGCAAAAATCTTGTTGAAATGGACCGTGTAAAAACACAAATAGGTCTTGGATTTAAACGGGAAAAAGCTATATTGAGTTGTATATTAGGCAACAAATCATTAAAGTTTAAACAACCAAATGAGAGCCGTTCTTAGAACATATCGCTTTACTTTGAAATATTTTTCTATTGTGACATCATTTGTGCTGAGTTTAAAGATCATCCAGTCCCTCATGATTTGTCGCTAAGAACAGACTCTCAGCGCGTCTCCCTTCGCAGTGTTTAAAAGGGGATTAACAGGGAAAATCCAAACTTGATTGACTCTTACACTAACCAGCTTTAGTAATTTTCGTGGTCGATGGCCTTACATACACTACAACTGCTGGCAAGTCGTAAAAGTTCATCTGGAGTTTCATAATCTTCAAGAAAAATTCACTACGAAGACACTCACCTGCAGAATAAAGGAAGTAGTACGCCTTCAAGGGGAGATAAATCCTGTTGATGCGCCACCATCTTCCGCTCGTTTTCTTACCGTCTTCATCTCTGGTTGTGTCGTTTCCTTCCATTTCTACTGTCGTGTTTCCTGTCTTGTAAACTCTGCGACAAAGAGATGTACGAACTGAGGCAAGAAACGTGTCTTATTATAAGCTACATGTATGTTTTATTCAGTGGAAAATCATTATCGCCTGACTCTGACCGCGTTGGCCGTGCTGATGCGACAAATTTTACATGTGTTCGAGTTTGGCGTGAGGACTTATGCAAATACGCCCTGAATGATGTAATGATGCCGACATAAGTTTTTGTTTAGCGACAAATAAGATATGATTTTTTACACTTCCTAAAAGTCGTTAGTGATTGCAATCTTCCACTTGCTCCTGGGACTGCACTCCACAATTTCGGTCTGACAAGGAAGGATATGTGGTCGTAGACGACGGTCAGACAAAAGGCGTCAAACTTTGCATTCATGTTGATAGACCGCAGGGCGTGGCATCGGATCGTTCAGGTCCGCTCAGCCAAAATATGGACTATGTTCCCATATTATATTATGATAGTACATGGTATTGGGGATTGAAAACAACAAAGTTCCCGCTTCGATCGTATCTCTTAAACCGTGAAAAATAACTTTTATAAGTGCGGATTTGTATGGCAAGGATTGCCTCCCTTTCAATTCCAAACTATACAGGAGTTACTTCCCGTGACACATTGTGGTAGTTTTGGCCAATCACAAATTAGGTCAGATTTACTGCGGAGTTTTCACCATGGCAGCGTGTGCATGTGCAAAATTTTAACAATGGCTACATCAAGCCTCTTACCGATATTACACGGGCAAAAGCCTTGGATTTTGCTTCTGAGTGAAAATTACTTGATGGGGAAGCGAGTTCTGTCAGTGACGCGTTCAGTGACCAGGTTGAACGAGGGGTTATCGGCGTTAGTCGTTCGTGTTATCAACGATTAACGTGCAATGTGAAACTTCAGCAAAAAAAACGGCTGGAATCCAAAAACACCGTGTCTGACAATGACGCCTCAGTAGACTCCAGCAACAAGCGTGTGACAAGAGGGAAATCTGTTTCATCCATTGGAAAACTTCCAGCCAGAAATATTCCTTGCTTGCAAGCAAGAAAAACATTTCAAATGCTAAGGAATGGTTACACTGGAATTTCTTTTATAAGGACTTGGCTCTCAAGATCAGAGCTCTCCTTAGCCCAAGCAACTTAATGGAATAATTTCTAAACATTAAAAAGCAAATCCACAGTGATATGCTCAAAGAAACTATCTTCAAGATGACAGGTGTCCATTCATCATTTCATGTATATTAAGAATAGTTTCATAATGTATTCTCAGATTAATAATAATCTGCCCCATTGATTATGTTTGATCCTGTTAAGAGGGAGCATTGTTCTAAACAAATTCCGTAACATCTCCTCAAGCAATTGATCACAATTTTACACCTTCAATGCCTTTCTTAGATTATTTTTGCCTTGTCAGCATGAAATTTCCCACAAAAGCAAAGCTTGTACGGCCTTTTATTCTTGACCAACATGAACTGGACTACAACAGTCATGATTACAACAATGGAGCAATTATCATGACAAAAGAGCTGACTATATATTTCAAAATATTCCATGCATCATAATAATGTTTTGAGACCACATCAAAGCATCAGCATACCCAAACTATCCATTGTGACATTTAAAAAATGTGGTTTTCAAAACATTCGCCTGCTCCTCTACAATCACCTTATTAGTTTCAGACCAATCCTGCAATCTATCGGTGAGTATAGAAGTTAAAATTTTGCTGAGGATGTTCGTGAGAGATATACCTCTATAATTATCGGAAATGTTAGGATCACCCTTCATATGTATTGGCAAGACAATTGACTCCTTCCACTTTTCAGGAAAATAAGCCAAAGAAAACATCTTGTTCGGTAATCCAGTTAAAAACGGTATCATTGACTCTGGTAAGTATCTAACCATTTCCCCATTTATTTCATCTGGACCCGCTGCCCGACCCTTCTTTAATTTTGCGATTGCACAGACAACATCGTCTCTAGTTATGTCATCGTCTAAGGGAGTTAATTCCAGCACTCCAGCACTAAGTAAACTAGATTCGATCTCCACAGAACGTGAATGATTGCATCATTCAAACAATCTATGAAAGTGCTCATACAACATATCAATTTTGATTGGGCAAGCGATAGAGGTTTTGGAGTTAATTTTACGTACTTGTCTCCAAAAGGTTGCCGAGTCGGAAATATTGGACATTAGCGATGTCACAAGGTCTTTACAGCACATGCTTTTCTTATCTCTAACCATCTTTCCTTACTCATTCCTCTTTGCTACAAAAGACGACCTCGTTGCTTCCGAGTGTGTACATATATAATGGCGATATAAGACTCGTAGATACTGTTTGACTGCTACGCAGTCCTCATCAAACCAGGGTTGCCTTAGCCTATATCTCCCCACCGAACCGTTTTTCTCATAGGTTCAGCAGCCTGAACAAAACATTCACTAAGTACATTTACTACTATATCAATTTGCACTTCATCTGACACCACCATCTCCCGTAAACCTGATTGTTCAATGCCACTCACCAAGGCTTCTCGAAATTCATTTACCTTATTTGTATCCCTCGGTTTTGATTTAACTATTTTGAATGGAGTGATTGCAGGAGACAGGGAAGGCAACTTCACATACATTTCTACTTCAGGGAGTAGCGTTATTGATTAGATACTAGAAAGTAGTCCGTGTCCAGAGTCATTTATGACATTATCAGACGAGTTTCGAAACGAATACATATCATTATGTCTGAAATCATCTAATACATCTAAACCCCCAACATCTAAACCCCAAAGTCTTTCTCCTTTAGCTTGCTCCTGGCTCCAAGAATGGCTTATTTGTTGGCGCTTTTGTTCAGGCAGGCGATCAACGCACGGATCTTCTCTTGGCTCCGGCTTCCCGATGCGATGTGCACGGCGAACGTCTTGTAATCCCAATCTTCCCGGCAGGATATCGTTCACCGTCTCTGTGAACTTCTGCTCGCTGATTTTGTGCGTTTCACCATAGGCCTCTGGAACGCCATACAGAATGACATTGTCTCTTCGGTTCCTTCTTTCCTGATCTTCCAGCTTAACTTCGTTGTTTAGGAGCCTTATGGTTAATTCAGCCAGCTTGTCACTTAGGTGTTCGATATGTTCTTGTTGGACTTGGAGCTTCCCGTTCATCTCGTTGAGCTCTTTCATCGTCTCGTCAAGTTTCTCCTCCAAGCGCTGAACATTGTCGTTCACTTTCTTAAGTTCTCCCAGGATTCTCTCCGTCTCCCGCTTCTGTCTTCTGTCTGCCTCTTCCAATAGGTCGCCCTTTAGAGCTTTCAGAGCTTCCTCGAGATCGTTTCTCTCAATTCCTGGCCCTGGATTCTCCTCAACACTACCAGAAAGCAGCAGAAGAAGAGATGCATCATACTGGTAGTGGATGCCCGGTGAGTTCACTATAGTGTCATAACCACGATGACTTAGTAGTCCCATAGTGACTGACTGGCAGTTTCCACACCCGAAAGCGTGGCCTGGCATCATCGCGTAGTCGTGCTGTGACGTGTTCACCCCTGAATGCTGCCCGCAGGCTGTGAACACAGTTCCAGTTTGCAACCGCAAGAAGCACGAGCCCGGCAAGCAATCCAAGCATGATCGCCACGCAGCAAGCTCCTGAGACCTTGCAAACTTCACTCAGCGCCTCTGGTTGCTTCACCCGTGAATGACGCTTTATGCGCATTGCATGAATTCCAATGCATGCACGGTACGTGTCCAGTCCAATACACATGTCACAAATTGCTCACTATCTAACAATTTACATTCTGATGTGTTAAACTTGATAAACAAAGCAAAAACGAAAGGTAGAAAAGTTTCGTGACCTACATGTCCATCATCCTCAGATCAAAAACAAATGCGATGATATTAAAAAACCTCAAGCCTTTCTTCACTCTACCCAAACACACAGGTCAATTTGCTAGAGCGCGATGCAAACACGTCCGCTGTAGTCAAAATCATCTGCTAAAATTGAGAGAGAGAGAGAGAGAGAGAGAGAGAGAGAGAGAGGGTGAGAGAGAGAGAGAGAGAGAGAGAGAGAGTCAAAATCATCTGCCAGAATTGAGAGAGAGAGGGGGAGAGAGAGAGGGAGAGAGAGAGAGAGAGAGAGAGAGAGAGAGAGAGAGAGAGAGAGAGAGAGAGAGAGAGAGAGAGAGAGGCAGGCAGTAGGCTTCAAGGTGGTAATGTTACTGTTAATACTATGATGTGCTATGCTAATTAGATGATTTTAAAATTATTATTTATATTTAAATGATGATATGACGCGTGATTATAATGTTGGAGTAGGAATGGTAATAATGATGATAGCGATGATACTATGATACGGTTATGATGTTGTGATGAAAACCAGGTTGAGGAGGATGTTGTAACTATGATTATGTGAAGACATTGTCAGAAGAATGATGTAGATACTGATGTTTTGTGTAGTAATTAGGGTGTATGACAATTTTACAAAATTGTTCAAGTACATGCAGGGATTGTTTGGCTTTCCAAATCGATGAAAAATTTCAGCATCGCTAAAGTTAATCTTCGCCCCCCTCGATTTAACTGAAGTATCCAACAGATTCAGTGTGGGAGGACCCGTCACATATGTGCACTGATACTTTTTTAAAAGACACATTCCTAAAAGCAGGCAATGGCGGTACGTGATAGATAAAATGTTTAGAGGTTCAGTTCCCACCTGTGGTCCTACTTTTTTTCTGTCTGTCCCACGCGGGGTTTCGGCTCTGTATGTTAAACTGTAGAGGATGAGAAAGAAAGAGGGCGGAGAGCAAAACGCTCTAACTTCATACTCCTACCTGCGTCAGGTTGCTCCACAATTTGGTGATCTAAGCTATGGTGATGTTAGTGTCAATGGCCTTATATGTCCATCAAAAGCTTAAAGGCCCTAAAAATACCAAGCGAATACTCTTACCTCTCCTAGCAATT